>DWKW01000857.1:0-14337 GCA_018250115.1 Doberes anticus
ATGTTAAGTGGACATTGTAGCTCCAGGACATTCACATCAAAACTCAACTAGGATGGAAGTCTTATCTGAGATCATATGTGGATGCGCTGCTACTCCGAGGGACTAAATTGGCAGGCCTCCATGTACAATAAATTCATATAAGTTTAGTTACAAACACGGACGAAGTCGCTGGCGTCATCTAGTATTTAATAAAATAAGAAACATTTTAATTGATCAATAAAAATGTTTATGTATATACATACAGTACAACAGCACATACTGTAGAAAGGTGAACCTGTATCTCATATTCTATTTCATTATGCTTATACTGTTTCCTTAAAACCAATTATGTACTTTTTGTGTGACTGTTGAAAAGAGATTAAAAAAAAATTGACTTCAGTAATCATCACACCAAGCAGTTTTACAAAATGTCTTCAATGACCACTCCAGTATAGACTATGGTTTGTTATAGTTTTATAATAGCATAGATAGAATTTGACTGCAATCTACATGTTGATTAATAGTTTACCTTCAGATGGAAAATACAGCTTCCATAAATTATTTTCTGCACCCAAATAAATTACTACTGGTTGCTGGTTAGCTGGTGCTCTGGAGGATAATGATCCTGCCGTGCTGGGTACCACTGAAGCTGTATTGTTCATGCTGGAACTATCACCAGTCGACCTTGTGTTTTTGTGACGGTTCGAATTATTTCTGTACCGACCTCTCCAATTACGACGCATTGTTAACAATTACAATAAACCCTTAACTGTTAAAGTTTTGTTTCATAGATATCGAATATACTAGTGTACATATTTGTTTATTGTCATAATCATAAACACTTTCAACTCTTTTATTTAAGAAATACAAGCAAACGAACAGCAAATTGTTGATTGGACTCAGACTTTTTCATTTCCCGCCAATATACGTCAAAAACGTATTATATGTACAGATTATAATAAAAGAAGGTAATGAAATACTTCAGTGAAAGTCAAAAAGTAGGACAAAGAGTGTTATCGCTATAAACCTCGATATTGGCGGGTTCGGATTGTAGTATTGTTGGCAATCTTTTGTTAGTTTTCTGTAATCACATTTTATTAATTTATAAATCAAATAGGTGGCGACTGGCGACGGTTGGTAATATAATAATCAATGCTTACTGGTAACATTAAGATTAAAGAGGTAAAATTTGAAATAAAAATTAATTATTAAGTAACTTTACTTTTTAATTTAATTAATTCTTAATTACGTAATACTGGTCATACAGTAACGTTATAAATAGAAATTGTTCTTAAAAAAATAATGACTGATAGATTTGAAATATTTTCACTACAAATAAAAAACATCACGAGCAGGTTGTATTCTATTCTCGCTGAATATTTTTATAAATATTAAATAAATAATGTCTGGTGAAGGTGGGGAAGGTCCAGCCGATGCGGCGCCTCCGGATACGGAAGGGGGTCGCGAGGAAGCCCAAGAACAAGGCAAAGCAGAACATGCTGGCGATGTCGAAAATGTAGCTGTGAAGATCGATGAAATCACGAGAAAGATGTCAAGGAGGCAGTCTGTGTATCCAGCAATGGGCGAAGGCGAGGATGCGTTAGATATCGACCGTACGGCCTTAGAAGCTATACTAGATGTCAGCTCACGTTTGCAAGACATTCAGAAAAAAAGTAAAGTGTCGATGAGTACACTAGCTTTTGCTCAAGAGTCGTACAAAGATAAACAAGTACTTTGATTTTTTGTCATTACATTTGTGTTACTGATAGTAAAGTACGTAATTTAACTTTGTATTTCATTTAATTAGGTACTCTTATCTCAATATCTACTCGGTAGATGCATGTCTACTATATTCAAATATAAATTATATATAAATATACATAGTACAAATTATTAAAGGAAAAATACATTTTCAGGCTAAAGCCAAAGAAGCTCGTAATAATCGAATGGGCGGTCTGAAAACACAACATAGATTTTTATTAGAGAATGTAGCAGCAATTTTAAATAAGACTCCAGAATATGTACTGGTAAGGAAGAAATACCTGATGTTTCTTTTGTTAATATTTCCCATGAGAAAACTGGACATTTTTAAAAGCTTTTGCTCCTTTAAATAACAGAATATTCAAATGTTTATTAATACCCAGTAGGTGTAGATCAGTAGGGATAAGTGGAACGGTCGAATTTAACTAAAAGCAAGTGATGGTTAGTTCCGGTTAAGCGTTAACTTTTACAGATGGAGAAACTAAAATGTTGTTTACAGTACCTATTCAAGTACAATAAAAATCTTAAAATTACAGGAAGGCGTCTATGATGCTGATATTCATATAGATCTTTTGGATAGTGCAGTAGCTGAAGGAGGAAGAAACTGTATAGTCCTTTGTGATGCTTTACTACCTCCGCTCAAAATGGGTAGAGTTTTATTATCGTATTTCTGCTTACCGATAGGCTCTGTTTAGATAGGAAGGTTTTGGGATTTCCAAAGGAAGGTACCAGTGCGTATCGGTGTGACAATCGTCGATGACTCTGCCTACTCGACTGCAGGGTTACTGCACGTTGAGACCGCCCTTGTGTCTCCACCATGCTCTCTGCTAATTGGAGGGGCACTTGAAATGCCACCCAGTTCATCATCAATTAATAACTCATCTATAGATAGAATAAAGATAGAATAGTGCAAGTGTGGAATGTCTTATAGGTATTTTAAATTAGGTTAATTAAATAAAATCATTTAATCAACCATCTTATATATAATTAACTCTGTGTTGTATCTTTTTGTGCCAAATATATTTCTTTTCTGTTTTCTGTAAAAAGTCTGTTTATTTTTATATTTTTTTAGAATATATAATATGTATTACGATCGATTTATATAAACAATTTTAGAGTCTGGGCGATTTGTTCCAAACCAGAAAGGTAGAATGGAACGGACCTACATATCAGACGCTTCTACGATCGGAACAGAGGGTCAGTGCGTAGCAATGTATAGAATCAAGAATAAAGCAATTGATACGAAAAATGTGGCCGATGTAAGTATAGCTCTCATATACGAGAAGTTCTTACGAGTTGAGCATACGAATAGTGTTTATATTACGGGTATCGGGTTTTTGAATACTGATAAAATTTTCGTACAAGATAACGTACTCTTAATGAGTTTTTGTGATCTTTTCTAGGATTACTATCTAGTACTATTTGATATGAACCAAGAGTCCGAAAACGTTGTTTCGGGTATTTTTAAAACTATGGAACGCGTGTACATACCTGCACTGCAGGCTTGTAAAGCTTGGGGTGACCTGAATCCGCCTAACCCGAAGAGCGCAGACGTCAGTAAATCCTATATACCGAAGATAATCATTTTCATCGATTATCTTGCCAGTAAGTGCTGTTTATTCATATAATTTAGAAGATTTAAATTATTTATCTCTTTGTTAAATCGATAACGAATTATAGCAGTAATTAAGCAGCTCCCGTTTTAAGTTCGAATAGGCTAGTTATTGCCCGCGACGTCGGTTTTATGTTCTTCAAAACATACACATTCATACCTTGAAATCTCACGGACTAACGCAAAATTTTATGAAATACATTGATTGGTTTCAACTATTTGCACGCCATTTATTGTACGTTGGCGATGCTATGTCAGAAACTTTGCCGGGCGTACATGCAACAACTCACCAAAGTTGTATCATATCGGATCAGTGGTTTAGGGGCGCTTAGAGTATAACCATTAATTTTTGTATATACAGATTGTTGTCTAGTTAAGAACCGAAAAAGCCCAAGTACTATCTGGCAGTGAATGTTGTTCTTGCGTTGCGTCTATTAATAGTTTGTAAGTTGTAATGATAGTGACGCAGGGGATAAAACCGTTTGTTCGATAATATAACAGAATTGTTATTTCCTACCTACCAAATCTATAATATTACTTACAAAATTACTTTTACCATCTGGATCTGTATTGTTTTGTAGAAACAAAAATAGATCTGGATTGTTGCACAAAATTCAAAATAAACTTAACACTGTATGAAGAAGAGTTGTCTGATCATGAGAAGATGAAGTTGGCTATTACTAAGACACTTGTGTTGGAGGAAATTTGCTCTTATGTGAAGCTGTGGATGAAGCAAATTACAATGGTAACAAAAATCTTATTTACAGTATCAACAGATACATCATCTATATTTGGCCTCGAAAGTCATACTGAGTTTGATGCCATCCATCGGGCTTCTAATGTCAAAGGCTCGTCTTCGGCGGCACTACCGCTGTATCTATTGCTGGCGTAAAGCAGTGGTCACATATACGCCATTACGCCATGCTTATGTTTATGTCATTTTTGCACACTGTAATTTTGATATATACTAATTACATATTTGTAGTGACAACACTCAAAAAATCTAACAAAATAAAATTCTTAGTTCGTGTTGCCTCTGCGTGTTATGTGTGTAAGCATTTAAATTTCTTTGTATAATATTTCATGATTCTCACTATTGCCCAAAATTTCAGGTATTGGTTCAAAGTCAGCAACTAAGACGAGAGCCGTCTAATATCGGTCCTCTAGCAGAACTTGACCACTGGCGTCGTCAGCTGACGACTTTCACATCGATAATCGAGCACGTAAAGAGTGACCCTTGTCAAATGTACATACATACTTTGATCCGAGCGAAGTCGAAACTTATTAAGGTACTTTTAAGATTACATTTAATTTCACAAGACCACGAATATTAGTTAATAATTGACTGGAACAGTTGACTGCAACCAATTGACGTATGATGTCATTGTTGACATCCAGATAAAACATAGTGACAAAGTAAAAACTTTTGAATGGATATGGATGGATAACTGTTACTTGTCTTGGCCACCTAAAATTTATAAAGTGAGGCGTAAGACGTTAGCAGCAGCAAGGTCACTACGAAGATTACGTAACTTTTCACCCACTGCCACTAAAATTCAGCTAGCCCAGTCTCTACTTCTCCCTATATTTTATTATGCTGAATTTGCTATCTGGATTTTAATGAAGACCAATTTAATAAACTTGAGCACCTTCAATATTTATCTATTTCATATTCTTTTACAAAAATTTAATCATACTTCAGAATATAGCATTAAGCCCAAGTGGCTCCCAATACGTCTTCGTCGGAACTGATCCTTTTTTGCATTTCTGTGTGTTGTTTGATCATGCAACCTGACAGTACTTAAAATAACGTTTTTAATTCAAAAATTTAATTGTAGAATTTAAATCTAATATGTACTCTGTATTATTGTCCGGTCTTAGCCGATGATGAGTTCTTATTAGACATTCTAATCATGGTGTAGCTTTGACATTTTTTTTTATGATTTCAGAAATGGAGACTGTTGGACAATCAAGTAACAGATTATTATAATGAAGCCTATGATAACGTCAAATATTTATACGCATTGGAGAAATACTGCGAGCCTTTGTATAGGTTTGTTCAAAGTAACAACATTTTACTTTCGTGGAATGCTATTTCGAAATAACGCTTTAGAGTACAAGATCTCTCTTTATTTCGACTATTACCAATTATTAATATTGTATAGTTTAGTTGAATTTAAACTGCAGCTTCTACTTTAAGCGGATCTTTTGTGTGATATAATCTTACAAGTCAAGCTTGCCTAAAACACTAGCAGTTTCCTTTCACTATTTACCTAGGTATTAAAATTATCAACAATGTAATATTTCAGATGCGAACCACTAACAATGCAGCAGTTCATACCAGGTTTATTGTATACGATAAGAATGATTTACGCTACCTCTCGCTACTATAACACAACTAAGCAGATATCAACTTTACTTGTCAAAGTTACCAACCAAATTCTTAACATGTGCATGGAATATCTGACAAACAGTGGCAAGAAAACAATTTGGAATCAAGACAAGCTTAATTTTATAAAGAAGGCTAAGGTAAAGTAGAGAAAAAAGAGAAGTTGACTACTTTAATTAATAAAAAAAAAAATTGGAAACCGGTATCCTAACCGGGTAACTTAACAAATAATTTGAAAGTGTGTAAGACGAAGTTTGCAAGGAACTTTGAAATTATTCCACCGATCGGATCCAAAGTCCAATCTTGGTAGAACTTTGGATTGCCACAAAACCTGAACCTCAAAATGTCGTGATCTCGAGTTCTTAAATTTATCCTATCTCGAGTCCCTATTGCTGTATCTTTCCGAATTTTAGCAAATTTTCAATTTTCACATGCAATTATTGTTTCAGTTATGTCTAGATTTATACAGTTTTTATCGTGAGTGTTATAATGAGACACAGGAGGAGATGATGGAAGCAGCCGACGAACGGCCCTTTGATTGCTCGGAAATGTATATTTTCGGCAAATTTGAGACTTTCAGAAAAAGATTACAAAAGGTTCATATTTAGATATTGTCAAGTACAATAACAATTTTACAATTAGACAACGATGATCGATGATACAGTAGTCGAATAATTTGTGGAATATTAAAACGCGATGTAAACATTTAATAAATGAGTATTGTATGTAACTGCCGCAGATAATAGATCTCTTCCAAACCTACATAACATACTATGTATTGAACAAGACTACTCTTGAAGGCATTGAAGAGTATGCGACAAATTTCAACAAACTGTTCAAAACTATATCGGCTAAAATTTACGACGCATTGGATCACAGGTAAAGTTTTACCATTTTATTTTGCACGAAATACTTGAAGTACCCGATCAGATTTTGAGGAACAAGAATATAAAATATTAAACAGACCTCTTAATTTTCAGGCGTCCTGATTTTGACAAAGATTATAAAGTGTACAAAGATGCCGTTGCAACTCAAGAGTTAATGTTGGAGAATTTCATGATCACGGTAATAATGAATGGATAGATAATAATACTCGTAAGTGAATATTTTTAAAAAGTTTACGTCCCTACTCATAAATATTGAAAATAAATTTCAGAGTGTAAATAAATGTCCGACTACCGAGATTGCTTTGCATTTGCTGGCGAGATTTGAAAAATTGAAGTTAAACTGTTTATATCTTGAAGATCAGTACTACGATTTAATTAGTAAATATACTGGAGAAATTGAATCCATACGTGACAGGTGAATTTTATAATCTCGTCCTATTTTATTGGCTCTAAAAAATGTAAAATATGAATTGTACTAGAATAAAACTCAAATACAAAATTTGAATTCGATTTTGAGGTATAACGAAGAAAGAGAGAACCCGGAACTACCCAGAAACATGCCACCAGTATCGGGAAGGGTGATGTGGATACGATTTTATGACAAAAATATAAAAGGACCTATGGAGGAGTTTCGGAAGCATAAAGAAGTTATCACTCATATGGTTAGTATCCTCGTAACCTTCGAGTTAAAACATAAATTGTTAAATTTAATTTTGTATCTTCATCAATTTCATATTGTATCTTTTCTAATTATGTTTTCTCGTTATGAAACGAAAATCAGTGTAAGGGGTTAAAAAAATACGTTTTCTTTCAGAATACTCAACGCTGTATTAAATTATATAACGTTATGTATATTGTATTTACGGAATTCGAATTGATTTATCATACAGCTTGGATGGAAAATGTTGGACAGGTATTATTTATGGCATGTATAGGTACTTAAGCTCTTTAAATTTAGTATTATATATGCATGTTTCACAATATTCAAGTACAGTCGCGCTATACGCACAATATTCAAGTACAAATACGCTACTTATACTCATTAATAAAACATATACACCATTTGGTATTTAGAAAATTTTCAAATCAAATGACAAATAAATGTCAATAATGTTTAACCGTCCATCAAATAATTTATTAAATGACTATCCAATCATTTTGAAACAGGCCCTTAAGTATCCTCGGTAATTCTCACAATTTAATTTCTACGTACAGGTGAGGTTAGGCTTGATAGCTCCACTATTGATCCGTCACCCAGTGACCAATATGTACATTATAAACTTCAGCATCTTCATACCAGAGTGCATTCGAGAGGCGGAATATATGTGGCAGTTAGGACTCAGTACGCAAAATTTAATTTCTATGCTATTTTATTGCTTAGTTCTAAATTGCTTCATATTGAGAGAAAATCTGAAAAAATGAATATACAACAATTATCTCATATGTAAATTACTCTTAAAGCCATTTTTTTTAAGGTGTACCTGACTCTGCACAAATTGTTGCGTATTGTAAGGATAAGATTCTTGGCAGCTATGAGCGTATTAAGTTCTTGGTAGAAAGAAACGATCAGATCAGGAGGTATGATTTCTTAAATATTATTTAACGATCTTTATATTAACACGTGGAGCATAAACGGATTCCTATTAATGTTTTTTTTAAGTTTATGTTTATTGTCACGCATTAACCCTTGAACAGATTTAAATGAAACTTGGCGCAATTTGCACTGAATGAATTTGCTTCAAATTTTTATCCGGTAATGTGTTTCTTTGGGTTAATAATTCAACTGCAAGATTGTTATAATAATAATACTTTGGTTCTGAACTTATCAGGACAACATCATTTTTTATTTTTAACATAACTATTTTTTTTTTTCTAAATCCACGCGAACGAACTCGCAAGCATTATCTAGTGTCATGTTAATTAAAATTTTTTCGATAACCAGAAGTATGCCGAAGCTATACTTGCCATTGCTTCGGGCACAGCTGATAAAATTGGAAAAGGCATTCCAGCCTGGATTGTCTACTATTACATGGTCTTCGCTTGAGATACCAGCCTATTGTGATAATATTGAAAGGATTTTAGATGAAGTGGACTTGTTTGTTAAAGAGGTAGGCATAATCATTTAATTTTACATTTTATTAAATGCTTTACGCGCTGAATTTATCTTATGCTACAATAAATTAGAATAGGAAAAAAAAAGAATTATACAATTGTTGATTTTCATTTCAAGGTGGTAGATATGAAAGAAGCTCGTATTGATGCCATATTGCAGTCCATAACGAAGACTTTATTGGTGCATTTGCCAGAGCTTGCAGTTGATCCAAATGTTTTTTATGAGGATAATTTGGTTAGGCGCGACGAAATTGGTAATTTTCTAATACATTTTTGGTTAGCAGTGACGATATCGGTCATTTTTTTATTAAATCACTCTAGAAGTGTCATTCAAGTCAATGCTTAGTTTTATTTTAAAATTATGATTTTTTAGCGGTTGATTTGCAACAAAAGTCGTGGAATGCCGAAATTGCTGTAATAGAGTTAATAAACAAATTTCTTGATAGTGTCCCTTCCAAACAAATTCAGGATCTTAAGGACAACTGGTATAATTTATTCAATATATTGATTATTTACTACGTGATATAACAGGATTCAAATAAATTATAATTGATATCAAGTAATCTGTTCAACCAAGAAGACATTTAAAACCTTAGTATTTTTTAGGTTAGACATAGAAAAAGCTTTGAAGCAAGTTACTTCGGCCACCAGAGTTATCCCACAAGATGCGGGTAATAATGTTATTAATAAAAATAATACAATGTTTTGAAAATCCCTATTATACCTTAACTTTTATTTATGCGTGTTTCAGCTTTTTTGGAAATAGAGAATCCTGACCGTTTTGAGCCACAGCATGCAATCAATGAATGTAATGAGCTTTTTGCTTATTTTGCAACCAAATGTTTAGAGTCACTTATCAAGTGTACAAGACAAAGTCTAGATTTGCTTAGAAAACGAGCTTCTGTTTCCAGGTAAATATGAGAGATCCCATGACTAATGCACCTATTTGCGATTTGTAATGTACATACCTATCTGTAATGGAATATGAATGTTCCAGTTTTCTAACCATGACTATAGATCCAGAAGAACAAAATAAATTGAAACCTCTTATGTCAACAATGATGTATCTACAAATACCGCGAGTCTTGATAAAGCCAACTTTAGAAGAGATACAATCTGCCTTTTCACAGGTTAATATAAAAAAAATTATCAGGGGCTCACCAGCTTTCTAGTAAAGTTAAATTACTTAATATTTTTTGCAGGTGGTATTAAATTGCATAATGGATATCCATCGCAACGTCTTTATGTGGGGACAGCAGGATATCATTAAGAAGGAACAAATGCGTGGAATTTCGTTGACACAAGCAAGAAGCGTAAGTGGTAAGTGACTGGAGTCTATACAGATGAGGTTTAAAGGATCATAATAAGCAAAATACTAAGTTATAGTTTTTTAAATAGTAAAGTATGATCGTGATACAAGTAGTTCACATGTATAGTATAGATAGGTTATTCATTACACAAATAGATTGCTAACACTTTACTAGTATATCCTAATTTGTTAATAATATTGTGCTTCTACTGTGTTATGCGAGGAAATGTTTTTTTTTTAATTATGTATCTTTTTCACTAGCTGGATCTAGATCGGGGTCTAATATCGTGGGAATAAGAAACTACTTCCGAATGGTTTCCGAGCATAAAGATATTGTTAGGGCTGTTATGGCCTTGCAAGGAATGATGTATATGTTTAAACCAGATATTGAGAAATTGCTTAAAGTAAGTTAATATTTATATTATTTACAAAAAAATCGGTACCATAACGATTTAAGCATTTTTAGATATTCATAAGATAACAATAAATTTAATTGAATTGTTCCTATTAATGTTTTAGGCTTATAGTCGATTTTCGCCTTTATGGGCTGAAGACAGAGTTCAACAAGTACAAAGCTTCGTAGATTCGAATCCGCTTAATGTAATCGTCAGAGATATGCTTAAGAAATATGAAGGTCAAACTGAGGAAGTCCTTAACCTACCCGAAAGACATATTATTGGATCCATACAGATTACTATGGGTACATCGATTTTGCATAACAAGAGTTAAGCGTCATATTTTGATAGAAAATATCTAGCACGTTTAAAATTTTGCAGATCGTATAAAGTTGGCATTACACGTAGAGTCAGTTGAATGGAAAAGAATTTTAGGCAAGTTGCTGAGCCACTCGTACAAAGAGCGCGTATTAAAATTGATGCAGTTCATTAACGACCGAATGAAAACTATGAACAAAAAAATTAAGGATTTGGACGACGTGAGAGTGGCGATGTTGTGTCTGGAGCTTATACGAGAAGAATTTATAGGGTATTTGGTTATCTTAAGTTTGTTGTGAGATTATGTTTTCAACTTATTATTAAATTAAGTAACAGGAAAATATCGAAAATGGATATCATTATTTAATACAAAATTTGAGGATGCGTTTAAAATATGGATTATAGATGGAGTACTAAAAACTAGAGCGTCATCTTTTATCATTATTCAGAATACGTATATTGTTAGATTAATAATATTAAACCTATCACATATTAATGCAATTTATTACAATAACTATAATTTACAATAATGCCTGTTTAGAATGGACATGGAATTGGATCTGATAGAAGAAAGTTATGCAACATTTAGTCAGTTCAATATTGATATTCCGAAAGAAGATGCTGACATGGTTTATGGATTACGATACGCTTTTCAGAACATGCTTTTGACCGTTAGTGATATTACTTTTTAAATTTAGAACTAAACTGTAAGTAGAATTTATTATTTTATAGATCAGTCCAGTTTAGAAAAGTAGTGGATCAACAACAGACATTTTAATTATATAAATATTAAACACAAATATTTATAATATAAATACAAATACAGTAACTTGACCTTCAAAAAACAGTAACTTGCAGGAAATGAATATCGTTTTATTACCCAAATTTAAAAAAAGCATACAAATCGAATAGACGACCTTTGGAAAGGAAATTATAAGTAGTAGACGTAGGAAAGGGCAAAGTAGACAATACAATGTTGTGTACTATGTAGAGTTAATAACAAACAAACACAAAACACGCATGAAATATGATTGTTTTTTTTCTCGGTAAATTTTTAGTCGCAACAAATACAACAAAAAATAGTAGATATGCAAGGACCATTGCAAAAAGAATTAACAGAAGGCGTAGCATCCTTTAATGCAGATGTATTGAAGTTCGATGCTGATTATGACGCATTCGGTCCTATGACGCCTGGATTGTCTGCCAGAGAAGCAAGTGACAGGTTAGTGTTCCTGGTAATGTCTTTACTATTTTTATGAAAATATGTAAGTCCTAAAAATTTTCAAACATGTCTAAGTCCTTATTATATCTATAAATAAATCTACTTGTAGAGTGATAATGTTTCAATCAAGATTTGATGAGTTATGGCGTCGCTTTGAAATGTATTCTAATGGTGAAAAGCTATTTGGAATGGAAGTAAAAGATTATCCAATATTACATCAAAAGAAGAAGGAATTTAATTTATTAAGTAAATTGTAAGTTTTTATAAGTCAACACAGGCTGTAACACAAATATATTTCTGTAATTGTATGCCATTTTTCAAACAATTTCGGTTTATTTTAATGCCCTAATTAATATTTCAGGTACAGTTTATATTTATCTGTTATGAATTCTATTGACGGATATTTTGAAACGCCTTGGGTTGAGATAGATATAGAACAAATTGTAGCTCAGTTAGCTGACTTTGATTTAAGGTGTGTGAATGTGTTAAAAACCATTCTGATGATTTGACATTGGGAGTCCAAATAAATTAATAAGAAATTCTTAAATTATTGTAGGTGTCGGAAGTTGCCGAGAGGTATGAAAGATTGGCCCGCGTTCATAGAGTTAAAAAACAAAATTGACGACTTTAATCAAACGTGTCCACTATTGGAACTGATGGCTGACAAATCCATGAAGGACCGCCATTGGAGGCGACTAGAAAAACTAATGAGTTTGTTTGTTGCTTGTATCCTAGAAAATATTGACTGTTTTTAAAAGCTTCACTAAAGGCAATAATTAAGTGCATGTCTTTGAACTGAATATTTCTTTCAGATTGTGTTTTGGACGTGGAGTCAGAATCCTTTACTTTAGCTAATGTTATGGAAGCACCACTCTTGAAGTACAAAGAGGACGTTGAAGTAGCTATTTTTTTTCTATTAATTGTTGATCAACATCATTATCATCAACCCATTATGCTTTATCGTCATGTTTTCATCACTGCTGGGATCGAGTCGAAAAGGGTTTAGAGTCTAAACCCTAAACTCTCAAACTTCAGAGCATAGTCCACTATGCTGACTCACTAAGTCGTATTATTGGAAGACTCCACATGACTTTGCGAATATTGTGAACTCTCAGATATGCAGGTTTCTTCAATGCCTGAAATGGTAAACAATTCAATAATGATTTTAAATGTTGTTTTTTTTACGTTCAGGACATTTGTATTAGTGCTGTAAAAGAAAAGGATATTGAAGCAAAACTTAAACAAGTTATAGCAGATTGGGCAGTAGTAGATTTGACATTTGCACCATTCAAGAATAGAGGCGAGCTTCTGATAAAACCGCAGGAAACCCTCGACATAATCACCATGCTGGAAGATTCTTTGATGATAATGAACTCGCTGGCTTCTAACAGGTATGCATTTGTAAATTACAAGTCAACCAAATTTATCACAAAACATACCAAGGAACGTAAGATATTTGTTTGAGTCAATATGATGTTAAGAATAAACAGATACTATTTAAGTAAGGGTACAGTAGGAGTACTTACGTACCTACATAGCATGTGAATCTATGATCAAACCCCCTCAACTATTTAAATTTACATTGGCAATTAATTATGCGCCTGAATTAATCTTTTACTTTCGTTAACTTCTTAAAGATACAACGCACCTTTCAAGAAAGACATTCTTTTATGGATAAATAAACTGGTGGGTACGAGTGAGATACTGGAGAAGTGGTTGCAAGTACAGAATTTGTGGATGTATTTGGAAGCTGTATTTGTGGGCGGCGACATAGCTAAGCAGTTACCTGCTGAAGCTAAGCGATTTGGGGTATAAGTATTATCTAAGGTAGATTGTTAATAAAATTTGTAATAATAAAAATCAATGTCTACATGTATTTATTGACTTTTGATTCAGACAATTGACAAAACATACGTCAAAATTATGTACCGCGCCCGTGACATAGTAAACTGTGTGGAAACCTGCGTATCGGATGACACCCTAAAACAATTACTGCCGCATTTGTTTGAACAGCTAGAAGCTTGTCAAAAATCCCTTACTGGATATTTGGAGACGAAACGACTTATCTTTCCCAGATTTTTCTTCGTATCCGATCCTGTGTTGCTAGAAATCCTTGGTCAAGCTTCCGATCCTCATTCCATCCAGGTTTGTACACAATATGTAATTTTAAATAAAATTGAAAAATTATTAATATTTTAATTGCCTAGTGGTTAAGCATCTCGACCCCGCTTAGGTGGGTCGAGGTTCAAATCCCGGCACGCACCCCTATTTCTCGGAATATTATTTATTAAAAATTTTCGAAATTATGTGCGTATTATGAATTAATTATCACTCGCTTTAACGGTGAAGGAAA
>DWKW01000858.1:0-14336 GCA_018250115.1 Doberes anticus
ACCTCACTTGCTAGTTATCAAATTAAAAGCATGATATGTATATAGAGACTACGCGGATTGAGAGCAATTTTATATTCTTTGTAGCTCGACAGGCTCTCGGCACTTAATGAACACAATAGGATAATTTTTAATTTTTATTTGCTTCAGATCGTCTTGAAGCTCCTGTTTGCTGAGTAAACTGATAAAGGAGAGCTGCGTGAGCGACAACATGGCAAGAAATTAATCATCACTGGTCACCCGAATCAGATGTAAGTATAATTCGTTTATCTTTACACCATATAGTCATAACCAAAACTAATTATACAATATTAATTAAATTCGATGGTGGTAGAATCTTATGTCGAAGGCTCGTCTGTGGCGGCACTACAGCTGCACCAATTTCTGCCGTAAAGCATCAGCGCGAGAACTGTTGTGTTTCGGTTTGAAGGGTGTGGTTAGGTAGAAGACTAGACAGGACACAATTCAACTCAGTCCTCAGGAATATCAACGCATCCACATACAACCTGAGATAAACCTAATTGAGCTGCAGTGACTACTTAACATCAGGTGGACTGCTTACTCGTTTGCTATTCTATTATTATAAAAAAAAACCTGTAACTTTATTGTATTTAAATATTTTAAAATACTTGCTTACGGTATGGCAGTTTCGAATATCTTAAAAATCTTCAAGGACATAATGTTAATCATGACATCGATGCTTGCGTTCCGATATGAAAATGTGGTTAGCACGTTTATCTTCCCTGGAAAGGTAGGCCTTCACAAATTGCAAAACTAAAATTATTCAACTCATTTGCCCGAGTGTAAGGCAAAAGGAAATTGGGTCATGGCTTGAGGTTAGAACTTACAATTGGTGCGGGCATTCCACTTTGTTATTCCAATGGTCCGAGTTTGCTTTCATTTTTTAGTTTGTCACAAAGTTCTTTATCGTTTGAATTTCTTTACCATTTTGACATGGTTCATGACAGAGATAGCTTACAAATTTGCAAAAAAAAAATTTATGTGGCCGTTGCTTAATTGAGTTGCTCTGAGGACGTCAAATACAATATTTAAGAAATTTGAATGATGAATTTAGATTTCTAGTGTGTTTGTGTGCTTGTTTCTGTGTGTGTCCATGGCACCCACGACACAGGTTAAATCCTACTGTGTGGTTATGAGTGTGAAACGTTATATTATTTCGTGACTTTTGTTATTAAATATAGTGAGTTTCTGTTTTAAGTATATTATGTAAAATATTATTTTATTTTTGGTACTACAGTAGTACATGAACGTAATTCAGAGTTAGCTTGAGAGTCGTATGAGGTCAACTGTATCCACTGTAGTAAGATATTCTAGGTTTATGGTCATGATTTGCTATTTGCACATTCAGTTAATGGGTCCGTAATGATCTACCGATAATTTAATTTTTTTCTCTGGATACAGTTCAGATTTTTTTTTTCATTGAAACAATCTATATGTTAAGGTAACATTGTATACAAATGTGCTCATGCTAACATAAGATCCAAGTTATATTTAGGGGAAACATGAAGACTGAGTTGAGGCGTCTTATGTCTCAGTGTGGTCAGTTTAATCGCCTTTCTAACGAAAACATAACAGTGCAAGCATAAACAGCAGAAATAGGTGCCAGTAGACGTCAAAATTGTTTGTTAGTTTAAGTTAAAAGGTTATAATAATAATGGAGAGTAACCTTATTAGAAACATAGCAGACAAAGATTAGAAGTTTCGCAAAAGAATACAGTTCATGATTAATTAAGTTGTACAGAAGGCGATTTAAACATAAGTGTCCTATTACTACACACGAGTATCCTCAGAGATGAGAGGGTTTAGGTCAAAGTACACCAAACTGACTAAGACCGGTTTGGCAGCCTTCACAGGCCTTTGAGAACATTGTGGAGAACTGACAGGCATGAAATCTGCATGTTTTACTTCATCGTTTAAGCGAGTGATAATAAATTTGGTATTAGCACATAATTTCGAAAGATTGAGATTAGCTGAAATTTTGCGAAATTGAGGTGCTTGCCGGGAGTTATCACTAGGCTATCACTTAAATTCTAGTTATAATAACTGGTGATTCTTTGAATTACTAACTACTAGTTTTCAGAGGTCTGAAATACCTTGTGTCTGGTAGTTCCCTTTGAAAACGATAATATCTCGACCCAACATTATAGTGAAGCAGCCAGGCGAGAGTTCGCATTGATAGCACTCAAAGGTACTTGACTATTGAATTAGAATAATGAGCCATCTTTGAACAAGACTGTTCTGGAAACTTGGCTACTTCACTTGAATAGGGGGAATTACGATTTCGCTTCATAGTCAACAGTTTTTGCTTAAACAAATTTGGACTTTAGTAAATATTTTAGCTAATTGGTAATAAGGAACTGCTACAATTAAAAATTATAATTAATTGTTTTACAAATTCGTCGCAGGAAAATTGTACCTACTAAATTATGAAGAGAAAATTTTCAGAAAGACAAAAACCGAAGAGATTCTAATTGAAGGGGTGTTAAGAATTGCGACTGTAAACAATAAACGAAATAAAAGATTCATCAAGGACCCTAATTAACTCTCATTGTTTAGAAATACGAATCAGCCGACACTTATTGTTGACACAAAAGGCGTCGGCATTATTCCAACGCCGACTGAACAGTTATAAATATTGAACACGATTAATAAATTTGAATTTATTTGTTTCCAATCAACGTGCTTAATGGGTTTTCTCAGAAATG
Organism: Doberes anticus; assembly: GCA_018250115.1. Lineage (NCBI taxonomy): Eukaryota > Metazoa > Arthropoda > Insecta > Lepidoptera > Hesperiidae > Doberes > Doberes anticus. The sequence continues at coordinate 2,724 of DWKW01000858.1, forward strand.
TTCCATTAAACGGTATAAGTATTATCATGTAGAGTAAAATATGCCGAATCCCTGACGAAATAAGGTTGATTTTCTGCTTAGTTTATGCGAAATAATTTAATCCGATGTTTTGGGTCGTTCGGCCCAGGAATCTGGGTAGATTGTTTATAAGTAAAGGTCAAAGCAGTTTGAACTCTAAAGGCGGGCGAGCGTCCCCGGTCTACGTCCAGAAGGGTAGATGTTGACTAGTACGCTTGTACGATATTTAGCTGGTGTAGCGTTGTTAGTTTGTAGGTATGTTGCTCTCATGACTGGGAGGAGTCCGAGCGTGTCTCTGTCTAGGTGAATGGTCAGCGCATGCGCGTGTCCTATAAAGAAATGTACGTATAACGCACACTGTTTTGTATAGATTTGGGAAGCTTCATGACAAACCGAGCTGCCTTCGGATCGGGCCTGGAAAGGGCAAATTCAAAATGTGTACAATAAATATATTCGTTCTCTCTGTCGATTAAACATCACATGAAGGATTAAACTGTTTATCATTTTAACTTAACCATCGGTTTTTTTTTTTCAAAAATTTATTGCTGGTATCATGAATGTAAAGGTGGGTAATGTCTAGATTTTTAAAAAAAATAAGACTGTCATTCTGTCATAGTCTATACGGATTTTACAAACAACACCCATAGTAACCGTGTCAAGCAGTAAAGGCTGATAGCATCGACTACGACACAAATTTATCGAACAACGTAAATGATTACAATTAGTACTAGAGATTATGCTATGACCGTATATAATAAAAAGCGATACATTGCTTTCTCAAAAAGCTGTTTGAAAAGGGCTTATAAAATATATTTGAAATAAATTATTGCAGCTTCATTTAAGAAATCACAAAAAGCAATTCTTCGTTTCATGACAAAGAGTAAAAGTACTTTTTAATTTATTTTGCAATTTGAAATAAGTTAGGAATTTTCGACATCGTTAACTTCAGCGGTGGATAATTCTTACAATCCTCTTAGGAAATGATTTTCCAATAAACGACAACTATAATAACATGGACTTATTTCTAATAGAAATACTTTTACAGTTTATTGTCTGACTACAGGTTTTCTTATATTCTGCCGTAAAGCAGCAGTGTGAGAACTTCCGTGTTTCGGTTTGAAGGGTGTAGTTAGGCAGAAGACACTGGACAGGATGCATTCCAACTTAGGCCTCTGGAGTAGCCACGCATCCACATATAACCTCAAATAGGACTTCCATCCTAGTTGAGGTTTGATGTGGATGTCCATGGGCTGCAGTGACCACTTAACAACACGTGGTCTGCATTTTCTATTTCGATTGAATTTAAAAAAAAAATCTCTTAGCGATGTTTCTCGAAAACTCTACAATTAGGTATACTGTAACATTACTCGTTTCATCAGGTGACCTGACTTACTGAGGTACTTTTTGGTTATAAGGATTACACCTTAATGTTAGTATTAGTACCTACTAACTTTCATGGACGTACATATACGGCAGTTCCATATGCAAATGTTCATATCGAGAAACAGTTCCAATAATTGAGCAATACGAAATCAAGTTTTATTTACATCCTGTCTGAAATTCAGTCGTAGATGTGTTGTACTCCATTTATAGTTTCCAAACAAGTTTTATTACAGATCCTTATCTTATCAAATTGTCATTTGCTAGTACGACAATTAAATTGCACGATCTCAATTGCTTACAGATGAAGCTAATAGAGGCGTATTAAAAATATCTCAGATGTTTATACGGATGGTTGCCGCTTAAAGGCAGCCGCGAGGCAAATAACGACCAGGAGTACCAACGTAACGATCGAATTTATCCCGCGGCTAGGCGTTGTTCGATGCGAAACAACGTCTCCGTGTAAATTTTCATCCTGGAGCGTCGACTAACCCGGGACTGCTTCTAATGGAGCTTTGTTCTTACCTACTCACATTTTTATGTCATTTCGTTTTGCGGGAACGGTGAGTAGGTACAGCGTTTTTGCGTGTATATTCAGAATAGGGTAAACGATCTGAATACCTACTTGGTACGAAAAATATGAAAAGCTTCATTGAACGTACGGAAGAGAAATATTAAGGCGAAAATTGTAAACCATAGAATTTTACACCTATGATTCATCTATCCGTGTTAGCTCAAAAGTCCGCACTTGGTGTGCTAGTATTCGTATTTAAGTAAGTAATTAACTATAAGTATATATTTTTAAATTTTCGATGTAACTTGATAGTAAAAATCTCCTTTATATTTACTTCTTAACGTGGGGAATATCCTTAGTTATTATTCGTGGGTATTATATTTGAAACCCACCTGTGATGCCAAGAAGCGCTATGAAAACTGTGTGCTACAGGCTATGTTAATCATTTCTCCACGTTTCCCCCTAATTATATTAGAAGAGAGGATAGTTAGGAAGAAATTATTTAATAAAATATATTTTATTTGAAATTAAGTAAAAGATTTTTTTTGTACTAATGGTGTGAAATATTCGAGGTTTACGAATAGATTTCTATACTCTTTTCTTTCATTGGAAGTGAAATAGACTTTACTTCTTTTATACGTTTTTATGAAAACTAGATTAAGATTTTCAGAGAAACTGAAAAATTCTCAATAAATAAATAGCGTATCATGAAATATCTGTTGTAGAAACCGCTATCGGCAACCTGTCTTTAACGAATCAACGAAGAAGCGTCGCAATAGAAAAAAAAATCTCCTGTCCTCTCTTCCATTTGTTGAATGAAATAGGTTCTAGGTTGTACTCCTTCGGTACTCCCGAGGACTGAGTTGGAATGCCTCCTGTCCAGTATTTTTTATTCTTTTTTTATTCAAACGGAATATCAAACGAGCATGCAAGCCACCTGATGTTAAGTGGTCACTGCAGCCCCTGGACATCCACTTCAAACTTCAACTAAGACGGAACTCCTATCTGAGGTTGTATGTGAATGCGTGGCTACTCCTGAGGACTAAGTTGGAATGCCTCCTGTCCAGTGTCTTTTGCCTAACCATACCCTTCAAACCGAAACACAGCAGTTCTCACACTGATACTTTACGGCAGAAATAAGTGCAGCGGTGGTGCCGCCGCAGCCGAGCCTTCGACATAAGATTCTACCACCATCGATGCCAGTATATTTTGCCTAAGACCCCTTTAAACCGGAACACAACAGTGCTCACACAGCTTTCACTGCTCCTTTACGACAGAAATTAGTTGAGTCAAATCTGAATACAAGCAGTGCGCATACCGCTTTACGACAAAATAGCAATCTCGGGGCAATCTCAATTTATCTAATTAAGTCATGGAATGCAGAATTGAGCTGTTTGATTTATGCTTGTTCAGTTTATCTGCAAACTAAACACTGCTAACCAACGTTGGAAGCACTAATCAATAAAGTGATACTACAATTCATGTTACATTCTCGGACGCAAAGCGTCGCAGCGCAATTTCTGCATAAACTTGAACTAGAACCTGACTCCTGATAACATTTCAGTATCGTGTTTGCGGTGCGTCCCACGCAATTTCAAAGTTACAGGTGTTTGCTTCAGAGTTAACGAGTAGCTAGGAACGAGTCTCTCGTCTGTGAAGTTAGTACACGATGTAGCCTTATTAAATGAACGGCTGAATACTTTGTTAAATGTAGACGAGGTTGTTAAATTGAGACGAGGTATTACACTTTAGGACAATTTCAAACTAACAACAATTCTTCACCTCGTCCAGGATAAGAACCGTCTCACATCACGCATTCTTTTTTAAGTCGTCGCTAGTCTTTCTAAGCGCAGCCTGCAGCCGCAACATCGTCCCACTAACCGGGCACGGGTCTCCTCTCATAGGCGAGTAGGGTATTAGGCCATAGTCCACCACGCTGGCCAAGTGCGGATTAGCGGACTTCACATACCTTTGAAAACATTATGGCCTCTCAGGCATGCGGTTTTCTGAAGATGTTTCCTTCAATGTTAAAGTGGACGACCTCAAAATTTCGAAAAATTGAGAATAGCATACCGTCCGGAGCAGGAGGACGAGATTAACCACTAGCCTATCAGTTACTTTCACTGTACACTCATTGCTGCAGAAATAAGTGCAGCGGTCTTGACGCCACAGGTGTGACTCCGACATTAAACTCTACCACCATCCATCATTCTCAGAGTCACGAACGTCGTACCGATCACGGCGTTCTATAACCTACAACTGCAAAATCGATTCGTCACTGTACATACAAATTTTTTAATTAAATTATTATAGGTTCGGGTAATTAGGCCTATTTTTGTTTGTATGTAGGTATATTTAGATCCTCTTACGAAATATCGCAGTAGGTACCGCTCGCCGGCACTGAAACGTTTGCTGAAGCGAAGTATCCAGTATTCAGTTCCCAGTTACTGTTACCTGTTAGTTATTATAATGATTACAACGCCCGAGTTAGATAGGATTACACGCTCCAGTAGGCGGTCTGAAAGCCCCATTTAATCTTGCCCAAGGCTCACCGCTGTGAACTGCATGTGTTTGATTGGCATTAATTCCATTCGTAGAACCTGATGTCGATGACGTTTATTTCAAACCTTCTGAAAGTTGTGTGTAATAAAGCTATATAGGTTTGCAACTGATGTTAAGAGGACAAACCAGTTATAGACATTTATCATATCGGCGTCAGACGCGACATCTGTCTGTTTTTAATGTAGTAATCAACCCATTATTGCCTCACTGCTGGGCACGGATCTCCTCTGAGGCTTATGAGAGTGGGCTTAGGCTATTGTCTCCCACACTTGTCAAGTGTGGATTGGTTGACTATTATATCCTTTAAAATACTCTGAGACATGCAGGTTTCTACAGGATAATTTCAGTTGTAGCAATTTATAAAGCGTATGGAATTTCCCCCATTCGAACCCCTACCTTCGAATGTCCAGATTCTTAAACCTTATGTATTTAATAATGACCATGTAAAGCAAAGTAGTAAAAGCTGCTTATCTTTCATAAGTCAACTTCTTAATCATTGATCAGTTTGGAAACAAAATAAAATGTCAAGATTATATTGATGCATAATATAACCAATCATTCATTCGTATCGTAAAGTATCAAAATTTTGATAGAAAATTTAAAACACACACTCTTTGGTAAAAGAGTCTGTTATGTATAGTATAATAGTAAAGTATCTGAGTGTGTGGGTAATACAGAACAATGCTTCGCATCTCAACTTCTTTGAAAAGGACCGGCCACGTGAAGTGAATGCAAAGCCTAATGTGTTCGATGAAAGGCGATTTTTCCCACACTTCCTTTCACGATAAAAGCTCTGTCAAAATGTAAGGCGTGAGTAGTGTCTGAGTAAGTGCATTCTTCTTTCACATCACGTCATTTCACCCGGCTGCATTTGGAAATTCGGACTAAAATACAGTTCGAATTGCAAAGTTGGTGAAAGCATTGTCAGTAACAATCATATTTTCACGAACTTTTTAGAATGACGTAAGTACTGAATGCATTTTACTGTAACATTTTCGTCACTTAACGTAAACAAGTTTAACTGTGTAACTTTGAAGTAATACATTGAGTGTTTGAGCAAACGAGCATGCAGGGCACGCGATTTCAGGTGGTCACTGTAGCCCACGGACTCGACCATTCACACCCAACCTCGAATAGGACGACAACACGTCGGGTGTTGTACATCGATGCGTTGCGACTCCTGAGTACTAAGTTGAACGCTCTCGTCCATTGCAGTCGGCCTTACTGCACTCTTCAAACAGAAACACAGCAATGAGATGTTTAATATAGGAATCTTAATAATACATTTCGCAGAATGACCTACTTAAAGTGTTTGCATTGGCTTTATTAAAGGCAAAGGAAACCTAGGTGAAGGTTATTGATGAATGAACGACTTTATACAAAAATAAAATATTTCCAAGAAACATTTCTATGAAGTAGTCAATATGCGACTAGTATAGAAACGTTTATTGAGAGAAATCTAACTACAGCGCAAGTAACTCGACAACTCTTGAGTTTCTTCTGATGCAAGGTTAGCAACTTCGCCGAGCATATCGCAATATTGAAAGCAATTGAGATTCAGAGCCCTTATAAACGCTCCAGCAGACTTATTGCGAAGTCCTTGATGCTGCACTGAGAATTTTTCATCTTGTCGCCGACATTTTCATTGTCAATGAAAGCCTCGCAAAAGGAAAAGTTTTAATATTTTCTATTTGCACCTCGTGACCTTCATACTTTGTTACTTTTATTGCTGCTACGTCAGAATAAAATGTTTTGTACTGTGACTATTGACTAGTGACTGTATAGTAACTAAGCTGCTTATTGACGGAGGTCGCGTCTTGTAACATAGCGCGAATACTGAATACAAAATGGAATATCGAAAAGGATTCAAATGTTTTTTCTTTAAATATTTGCTTGGCTTGTAAGGCTTGTAATATAATAAGTACGTGAATTTCTACTCGTATATTTATACGGGGTTTCAATAAAAATTATGATACAGTTAAACGAAAAATTTTATGATAACAATCATAAATATTACAATATGCCTGAAAACCGAAATATGGTTTGTAATTTTTTTTGACAATAAATATAAAATATATATTGTCAAACTTTATTTTTTGCCATTTCAGTCAAAGCAGTTTGCTAAATACAGCTTTCGTTTATGACTGTTTATGAAAAAATGTTTTACAGTGCCAAATTTTTTTTTTGGCGGCTATGTTAAAATAATCTGACAGTATAAAAGTAGAAAATTTGGCTAAATTATACAACTCATTGAATGCTGCAGAGTGTTAACACAGGATATATTTTTATAAATAGACCCGTTTTGATTTTGATAACTACTATCATATGTTTATTATATTGTCAAGGAGTAGCGAACGAGCGTGCAGGCCACCCGATGTTCTAAGTCAGCGGTACTTGCCTTGGCTGTGCATCGGTTTGAAAAGTATGGTCAGGCCGACTGCAATGGACAGGAGGCGTTCTAACTTAATCCTCTAAAATAGAAATGGGTCCACATACAAGCTCCGATAGAACTTTGGTCAAGTTAGATGTGGTTGTCCATATGCTGCAGTGACTTTACAGGTAGTCCGCTATTTCTTTAACAAGCTCCTTTATTAAAACCTCAAAAAAGATAACTTCTAACTCGTTTCTTACCTATTATCATTAACGTTATTATTATTGTTAGTATTATATCGTAGATAATGCTCAGTCAGTAATCAAAATTATGGTACTTACAATTAATCAATGCCTATGATAAAAATATAACATGTTAAGACTCTTAAAACCATGTATGTCATTAGCGAAAGGACCGTAACCGAAGTATAAGAAGTTTTAACTTTAAAAGTAACAAGCGGTTGAATTTGTACCTAGGTTACTGACTGACTTGGTCTTTTTTATCATAACGAGTTCCCTTTGAGTAACGGTTTTTGATGCCATTTCAGTTAACGAGAAAAGAGGTGCTCGAAACGAGTGTCCCAATGCATTTTTAATTCCACTCCATCGAACTTTACCTTTTTTAAACGGTATCATAACATTTTTTGCGCTTCACCAGTAAATAATAAAATACGTACCCTTTTACGCAGTCGGGTAACCTTGTCCTATATACGAGTATAGATCTTTTTGTGTTCGTTCGCATCCACTTACATGTTATGCTTATCTACGTCATAGTTCTGTTCTATGTTTAAGACCATAACGCTAATGAACATTCTTCGTTAGCATTTTTGTTTGTGGCACCGGTGCCCGTATCTTTTTCTCAGGTACTCGTCGCAGATTTCGTTGGGCACTACTGAGTGAGAAATGCATGTGATTTTCTTATAATCTATATGTATAATTTCTTGTAGTCAACATAAAGAACAAGTGTTATAATGTAATATATCGCTAAAAGTAAACAAAAGATGAAAAATAAATGTAAAAATATTAGATAACTTTCTCGCCATTATCTAATTATGATAAATATTATGTCATAGTGTGTGATCACTGCGTATACATTTTTGCCGTAATGCGGCACTGTCTCAGTTTGAATGGTGTGGTTAGACACTGGACAAAAGGCACTTTAACTTAATCCTTGGGAGTAGCGACGTATCCACGTACGAGCTCAGACAGAATGTCCATGGGCTGTAGTGACCACTTTACGTCAGGTAGCCTGCGTGCTACACCCTTAATATAAAAATTATCAAAACGGCTTTAATATGAATATAAATTTCCAAAGACATTTTACAGAAAAGTACAACGACGCTCACATTGTCGTCTAACTATTATAGCTTGTCTATGCTTCTACAATTTCCAATGACAAGTAGAGGCAATTTGTGCCGTTCATGACGCCATGTCCGTTGGGAACATGAGCAAAGAAAAACAGTTTCCGTCTTTGTTTCCTTCGGACAAATACGGCGAGCGTAACGTCTTTGTTTATGATTTATGTTTTGTAGTATCGTTGTAAACTTGTTCGAACGTGTCATGAATATAATATCACTATTCTTATCAGAAACATAGTTTAAACGTAAATAAATAAATCAATTTATAAAACACATTTTTAAAGAAATTTAAAGATTCAGTCAAAGATATTTCAATTATAAATAATATATTCCGAACAAATTTTCATCCCCATTTTTCACCGTTAGGAGATGAAGTTGAAAAAAATCCTGAAATACGTATAACATTATTTATACTATAAAATTTGTGTTCCAATTTTAAGTGGATCAGTTAAGAATATAAAGGAGTGCGGCTTGGCACCCGGTTTAAACAAATTTCCTTTCTCTGTATAATATATTAAGTATATTGAAATAAATCAACAACGTTTGAGAGTAATCAAATTATAAATAAGCACCAACCCATTATTGTCCTATTGCTGGGCAAGAGTTTCCTCTCAGAGATGAGATTGTTTAGGCCAAAGTTCCCCATAATATTACAATTATCGCAAAATGTTCGACGTCAATTTAATTAAATCGTTAAAAGAATAGTTTTAATTTAACTTTTCATAGAAAATACAATCTCTCCGAGACTCAAACGTTAAACAAGTATACTAACCACACTAACAGCCTGCCTTGTAAAGTTTTCAGAACGAAATGGATCTCTCAGTCAGATTTTCGTTGACACCGTTTGTTTGTTACCGAATTCCAGGTATCTGTTCAATATTAAGTGTCCCTGTCAAGCTTTATTGAAATGTTATACCATTCTATTCATTCTGCACGAGCCGCAGTACGCTTATAAATTTATAGATGATTAATAACTCACTTAATTTAATATGATATTCTGGTTTTAGCACATCATTTTCAAGAAAGTAACTGACATGCATCGTATGTCGAAGAAAATGTTATTGGATATTCGTGAACCTCGTCTTGAGTGGAACGATATTTGAAAAAAAAACTGCTTTGAAATAATTACATAATGTTATTTAAACCTTAATAATAACCTCATAAAACCTTGCCGTTGATTTGAAAAGACTGCAAGTGCCGCCAGTTATTCTATAAAAATAAATGTTGCCCACAGAAATCTTTTGCGGGAAAATTCTCGTGGAAAATCGCTAAATTCTCGCGTACGGCGCCGCAAGCATTTAACATGTGCAATAAAAATGGCTGCGACAGTCGGGTATGTGAGCACCGAAAGGAATTTAAAATAAAGAAACAAGTCCTGAACACTTTTATGTCTCTCCGCAAAGTTCCGCAACTTTGTCTCGAATGAAAAACTTTATGTTAGAAGTTACTGTAACAAATTGATGCCGTATTAGAAATGGGCGGTTTGGGAATTGAATTTTTAATAAACACTCGGAAATCTAACGTTGTTGAATGAGCGTTTATATTGTATTCCATTTGGATTGATCGCTATTAATGCAGTGCCTACGTGAGTCGTTATTTATATTTCATTGAGTATTATTCAACTCTGCTGTTAAAAATTGTAAACATCTTTATTTATGTAAGCGGAAGGTCTCTGCATACATTTTGTAACATGTGCACCGATTGTTTTGCATTTTTCAACGACAGTGTTCGAGGTTCGTTATAAAAGCGGGTTGCTTTTTCTAGCATTTTACCTCAATGATTATATTATTTTTATTCGAAGATTAAACATTTACAAACTAAACAATATCTATCGTTATTCTCGTTATTATGTTTTTGTTCGTAACAAGTATTTTGTATGAAGTACCTAATGAAAGAATTTCATATTTTGATGGTAGTAGAGTCTTACCTCGAAGGCTTGCCTGCGGCGGCACCACCACCGCACCTAGTTCTTCCGTAAAGCAGCAGTGTGAGACCTGCTGTATTTCGATTTGAAGGGTGCGGTTCGACAGAAGACACTGGACAGGAGGCATTACAGGTTAGTCCTAAGGAGTAGCTACGCACCCACGTTCGACCTCAGTTAGGACTTCCGCCCTAGTTAAGGTTTGATGTGGATGTCTAGGGGCTGCAGTGATCACTTAACATCAGGTGGCCTGCATGTTTATTTACTATTCCGTCAGTGTTTTTTTTAAGTGACGTTATCGGTACGGATTTTCTGTTAATCAAAATACATAATGTTTCTTAGTATAATCGTAGTCATTATATTCGAGCTCGTATGCGGCTACTTATTTTTTGCGGCAACTTTGTATCACGAACCCCTACTTGCACTTTTGCTGAGATAAAACATATTTCGATATTAACAATTAATAATACTAACAACAACAATATCAAGAGTTATAACGAGGAGAATTTAAAACAAGGAGAATACGAGGAGTTCTCACTCAGTCTTTGCTACCCCGCAAAGCGTATCTGACTCATCTCAGTCCTTCAGTCCTTTTTTGTGGAAGTAATCTCTTAAAGCATGGTGTGAAATATATATACGTATGTCACATTCAATATATTTTTCAGAACAAAACCTTCACCCACTTGTCCATAACATATTAAATTGATCCGATAAATACCTGTAACTACCTGTAACGCGATTGTGGTATCGGTCGGAAATGCAAAACGTTCATCATTCGTTTGGGACTTCGATGCCAGCGAGGGATCGCTTGTCAGTTTTCATTATCGCTTCGGCGCATGCAAGTGACACCGCCACCGGGGATGGCAATGTCCGGCTTCGCAAATTATCCAATTTAAAGTGCCGTGGGAGTCGAGAGGGGAGCGTCGATACCAACTACGCGATAAATTTGCAAACAACGAGGGTTGAAAATCCAGTTTTATGTAAACAGGAAAAAATTGCTTAAATATTATTAACTATTTACTAAAAACGCCGTCAAGTTTTCAGAATACTCACGTTTTATTGAAAGATGTTCTTATTAGAAAAACAAGTAGTAGCTAACGAGCATACAGGCCACTAGAAGCAATGTGGTCAATGCAGCCCATGAGCATCCAAATCCATTCTCAAATAGGACCGTAGTATACTATTTGAGGTTGTAATTTTCTTACTTACACTCTAAAGCACTGCCCTGTTTCGGTTTGAAGAGTATGGTAGGGCAGAATACGCTGGACAGGAGCCATTCCAAATTAGTCCTCAGGAATAGCTATGTATACGTATGACCTCAGATAAGGCTTCAGACCTATTTGAGGTTGGATGTAAATGTCCATGGGTTGTAGTGACCACTTAACATCCTGATGTTAGGCAAGGAGTAGCAAAAAGCAGGTCTGCATGCTCATTTGCTACTCGTTGAGTACAGTAAGTAAAAACTGTCTGAGTTATACCTCGAAGTATTC
>DWKW01000859.1:0-14336 GCA_018250115.1 Doberes anticus
AATAAAATGCACATGGTTATATTGACTACACACATTAGTAGGTACGTATTACATGCAGTTACTTACGAACTCAACATCTGTATTAAATGTAGTGTATTTTAATATTATTGTAAGCCAACAGTATCACATCCTCCGATACTTAGTAATCATGGAATGCTACACGACGTATATTGTAATTTGTAAGTAGTTTCTAAACTCATTGCTTACTGATTTTTTAAATTGACTATTTGTGTATTATTTACCTTTTAATGTATTTGGAGTGTGTAGAAGTGTCTTCGCGGAAGTTCCTCGCTGTGAACCCTAGCTCACTCTGGCCGGCGATCTTGTGTGTGTTTGCGTTACATTCTTGCTCCTTACAAATGTGTGGGTGCGTTTGACTATTGTTTGATACTTGCATGAGTGAGTGACAATGACTAATATATTAAATTAGCAAAGTAAGATTTCAATAATTAAGTGCATTGTGGACGAACGTCACCGGCCGCCGCGCTCGTCCCCCGGGCACGCAACACCGGGTGCGCGGAGGGGGAAGCGGCTTGCGGAGGCGCTCATCCGCCCAGTAGCGAACGCTCGTCAACCGCCGCACACGGTGGATTCCGGGTCATCTCGCAATCTCTCTATCGCGGCTTCACCGCTCTGTGATCATCGAGCACGCTTAAAATCACGGTACCTCAGTATCTATAGTTTACGTATCTATCTATTTATTTATTTATGTAACTACTTCTATTCACTAATATATTTTCTGTCCGTCACCTTCCCGTCTCTAACGACACTCCGCTCGCATCTATCGCGTAACCGTCCTCGTCTCCCGTCGCGCGTCGGTCGGCAGCGGCGCGGCCGTCCGTGACCGTGACCACGCCCACCGGGTTCACGTGGAGCCCGCTCGACCTCTCCCCGACGCCGCCCACGCCGGTCGTCGATGTTGAGGGTGTCGAGTCCTCCACGAATGAGCTGCCGCTTTCGGCCATAACGTTCGGTCGGCCGAAGCGTCCGGGACGCTCGGTGAGCGCGAGCGTCGCGGCGGCCGCGGGGCCCGGAAGCCCGGCGGGCGGCGCTGGAGGCTCGAGGGGGCCGGCCCGCGCCGGCTCGTGGCCTCTCGTGTCGCGGGACGAGGCCGGTAGCTCGCTGTGGGGCGCAGGGCGGCGCCAGCGGCACAGCATCGGCGGCCAGATGAGCTATCTCAAGATGTTGGGGCTCGGCGCACGCGGCAAGCTGTCGGGCGCCGCGGGACTCTTCAGCACCGCCGTCATCTCCGGCTCGAGCTCCGCACCCAACCTTCGCGTCATGATCCCGTCCGCGTCGGCTTCCAACGGTGAGTGAGCTCTTCATGATCTGATGTAGGATTTGAAAATTGAAATTTCCAACGTAGAGCCGTAATTACAAGTGAATCTTGAGTATTAATAGTAAATTAAGAATGATTATCGACATCGACGCGCCCACAGCGGCGCTGGAGGGGTTCGGCGGCGTGCCGGCTATCCGCCCGCTGGAGACGCTTCACAACGCGCTGTCGCTGCGGCAGCTGGACGCGTTCCTGGAGCGCGTGACGGCGGCGCCGGTGCTGCTGGGCACGCCCCCCGCGCCGCCCGCGCCGCCGCCGCCGCCGCTCGTCAAGCAGCCCTCGCCCACCAATAGTGAATGTATACGTCTGTCTCGAATCTGTCCTAGAACGACGCTTGAGCATCGGTGCAAAATCAATATCTAAATGTATCTATTTATATTATAAATGACTCAGTGGCAAAAAGTCATAGATCCGTTATGCCTTCATAGACCTTCTTGTCGAATACAAGCGATCGTTGTATGATTACTATTTACATATATGACACCTTTTACTAAATTGCATAAAAGCAACATCAATAACGTTCGAAAATAAATGCCTGGTGTCTACTTTAGGCTCTCGCGAATCGTGTATGAGCAATGACAACATTTTTTTTTGCTTTGTGGCGACCTAAGTTGGTGACAATGTTTAGGTGTAGGCTGGAGCGGACCGTCGTCGCTGATGTCGTCGTCGGGCGAGCTGCCGAGCGGACTGTCGTCGGCGGGTCCGTCTTCGCCCAACTCCAACTACGCCTCCAACTCGGACAACAAGAACAACTCCGATAGGTATAAAGATCCGGAAAAAACAATATTCGCGCAACAACAATATTCGCGCAACAAGAGCTCCTCCAGAGATAAATGATTAAAGATTGACGGATATTGCACGTAATTTTCACGCTTGTTGCATCGATTAATAAATAAATATTATCCAGTTGTATAGACTGTTGTAGTCATTGTGTAGTCGTCATCATAGAAAAATCTAAATTTTACAAGGTCTGATGAAAAGAAATTATGATAAAAAATTTACTTTTTTATTTGTATTATGATTTAATGATTACTTTGCTGCTTTTTCTTCTGTCTGATATTAATACAAGATATAATATGGATATAACCGTATTACCGTTGTGACAGCGTGAATGCTGCGTGCTGCAGCTCTCGTTGCGCGAATTATAACAGCTGACTTATCCAACACAAAACTATGCATGCGATTCTTCTAAGAATGTCTGAAATGGAAGAATCACTGTGTATAGGTAGGTCTCTCTAGTTTTAGTTTTGAAATTGTCTCTATTAGTTGAGTACTTTCATTAAGTTTTCCGAATGTGAATAATTATGATATAAATTTCATACAGGTCGATAAAAATCAATTAGGCTTTATGAAACTTATTTGATCTCATAAAGTCATGTTATTCGGAATACTTAATCAACTAAACTTTAGCCAATAGTTTGATTGTTTTGTGAACGTCATATTAATAAGAAAACGCTAACCTGCTTTGTTACGATTTTGATTTTTTAATGTTTTTCTAAGATATCATTTTCACCGATACCATCGACTTATTCAAAAGGTTACCCGATGACACTTAATTTCATGTTGTATTACTAAGTCTTACACTATTGCAATTGATGTAACTACTCGAGGCGTCAAATCGTCGCTTTATATGTTCAATGTTCACGTACTACATATCACGTCACTTGCGCTACAATAGTTATGCAAATGCAATAGTGTGCATCGAATAGGATGGTCTATTTTAAAGGTATTACCACACCCACACAATCGACGTCGATAGGCGTTATCGATCGATACGAAAATACGACTATTCAGTCAATAACTCTAATTATATCCAGTTGATCGTTCCGATAGATCGACGATAAAACCACCTAACAATAAATCAATCGACCGTGGAAGAATCGATTACTCTTAGGTTAATCCACTCGACAATCGATCGATTACCTTTTCGAATAATATCCGTCGAAAAGTCGAATGATTCAAACGAACCTCCGCGTGGTCGCGTGGGTGTGGTAACGTCCTAATATTATGGATTCCAGTAGCAATTGGAGTAAAAATGTGGCGAGCAAGCTCCCCCAGTGGGACGGCGATGCGGCCACGTTGTGCGGCCCGGCCGCGCCCGCCCCGCGCGCCGCCGCAGGTACCCCCGCGCTCCGGCTGCTGCGTCGGACGCGATACGACAACGTCCATTACCTTATTGCCTCGAGGAACAGTTTATAAACAATTATTGTCTCCTATAGACAATGGTAAAACCTTGGTTGTTCCTTCGACCGGATCTGTCTCTTTTTTCGTTCCATTGGGCGTTGTATTATCGCGTTTTGTCATGTTAGCATGCCAGCAGATTCAGCATTCTCACTTTGACAGGATGATATCGGATTCAGTTGGAAAATATCTTCAATAGTCAATTCGAATCGGTCTTAAACCGTCTTGTTACAGTAGATGTACCAAGCCTGCTTACTGTGAATAAATTCTGTGAACTTAAGAAAAATATGGCAGTTTGAACTCAACTTTGACGGGTCAAAAAATTAAACGTCAAAAACTCAAACAATCGCTTTGTTTGAGTTTCCTGTTACAAATTTTAATGATTATGATTTTCGTGAACAGGTAATTAAATATTGACAATATTTTTTCTCCGTAATGGAAAGAAACGGATAGTTTGCGAATATTAAGATTAAACGCAAACTTGTGAAAGCTCCTTGATCTGCAAAAAATTAACTAACAAGGTTGCTGATCGTTACTCGTGCGAAAGATCAGAACGATTGCATCCTACTTAATTTGAAGTTTCACGAATAGCTGGATTCGTATGCATCCAGCTGAGTCTCGGTCGCGATCGTGGCCACAGCTGCAATCCTCGTTTACAAAAAAGATTATTGAAGAATCAGTGTCAAACTAAAAATATTTAGAAGTCCGTAATTGGTTTGCTTGCTGACTTTTGTAATATACCTACCCACTTACGTTTTCACTTCATGGTATGAATAAGATCGCAAAGATACTAGATAGTTGGCACATCCGAACAATAATTTATGCCTTCCATGTCGTAGGTAAACGTATTTTAATACAAATTAAGCGCTTTATGGCACCATGTCTTGTGATGTCTTGTGTTGTGATGCCACCGCTGTACCTATTTCTGCCGGAAAGCAGCAGTGTGTTTCGGTTTTAGAGTTGTGGTCCGGCAGATTACACTGGACAGGATGCATTCCAACTTAGACCTCAGAAGTAGCAACGGATCCGCGTCCAATCTCAAACAGGTCCGAAGTCTTACGGGCAACGTTCATTTGCTACTCCTTTTAAAAAAAGTTGCTACATATAGTTAATAATCGAATCCTGGTATGAATATGGATCCAATTATTAGATATGTAAGATAGTTATTAAGGAGTAGGTACATTATAGTATATAAATTGAGGCTGTTTATTTAGCCACATATAACTACTAAACAGAAATATTCATTAGTAGATCGCCAGTATCGGCCCAATATATCTTAATTATTTAATCTTTAATATATTTTTGAATGTGAAATTATTTTATTAGGTATATTGCACAATGTAATCTCTACTTCCATTCTCCCTTAATGCTTTTCTATTTCTTTCAAGTCCATTCTTACCGTTTCTCTTATTACTGTTTTATCGTTGCATGTGTTTGTTAATATGTATTTGCACGCCGAGATATTACCGTTCTACCATTAGATGTATATTATTATAGCTTACATAAAAGCATGTTTGGAAGTTAAAACTTAAATAATTATTCACAATAACAACTCACCAGTATCGATACCAAGATTCTCATAATTACAATTAACATATTTAACACAGAACTCGGAAACAAAACATTTTTTTTTCGGTTTATTGTTCAAAGGTTAATACAAAATTGCATGATATTTGGTTTTTTCCAAGCCAGCTTATAATCATCTTGAAGTACCATAGTACATATAAAATAAATTATCTTTTATAATTTTCTGTGTCCATTAAAGCATGTAATGTTAACAGGTTCTTCTATTAGCGGGGACGTGACGCCGGTGTCGGGCACATCCGAGCTGGACTTCAACAGCAACGAGGCGACGACCGGCTCCATCACTGATCATGATATAATGGTAATGTTTTTTATGACCTCCGCTCAAGGGTTGATCACAGAATCATCGCCTGCCACAAAGCCACCATCTTTCAGCCTTGATAAGGCAGAGAGCCCGCGGAATCTCGGGGCCCGAATTCCTTCACGGGCCGTGCGAAATATCGCTGGGCGTGAAAAAGATGCCATCGATCAATCAAACACAAAGTAGAAGTACTCGCATCTTACATTGTATGGCAGTCCATACAATGCAAGATGATGACCAGGAGGTATTGCGGTTCTATTTAAATATGAAAAAAAACTGCTGGATAAAAGTCTGCATTTATATTTATATACTTTACTAACATCAAGAGGAAACCTGTTTGTCATTTTTAATTTTCAAAATCTTTTTATTATTCGCTTTTGTTTTAAGAGTGGCGAGGGTGAAGACGACGAAGAAACACTGTCGACAGACGCGTGCGGATCCCCTTTAAAGATTATAAAAAATGATCTCAGTCCACGAGCGAGTTCGCGTAGCGCGCTAAAGTTTGATAGCAGTCAAGCTTCAACTAGCAACGTCCCCTTGGAACTGTACGGGCTAAGTTTGCAACAAACTAAAGAGGCTTTTTATAAAGATATGCCATCCAGTAGTAAAAATTTTTACTTAGAATATGAAGCAAAGAATAAGTGTTCTAAAAATAATCGCGCTCATTCTTACGTTAGCAACCTTGATTCACTCAGTTTGAAAAGCAAAGAGTACAACAAGGGCGGGGAGAAGAAAAACGAAGTTTTGAATAATGGCAGCAGGAGATACAGTGACAGTAGTGCACAAAAAAGTAATCTGAATGCACAACCAATAGGGAGCAGGTTCACGACTACTTTAGTTGCCGAGGATCAGTTGAGGCCCGGCACGTCTAGTGAGACCACAACAGTCAATACCTCGACAGAAGCGTCGAGCGAACAAGGCTCCACTGGGCCGCAGGTGACTAAGGCTAAAAGTACAAATGTGAAGCCAGGCTTTACCATCTCCGAGAGTTAATTAGATACATCACTTCGCTAAATAAATAAATGTTTTCATCATCAAACCATTATTGTCCCACTGCGGTACGGATCTTCTCTCAAAGTTGAGTTGGTTCAGACCATAGTGTAACGCTAAATTCTTCATATATTATTTTGATAATTTAAGATTTTATGTAATTTTAACACCGCATGTGTGGCTTGCATCTGAAATATGCTGCTATGTTTTACTGTTAACATTACCTACAGTAAAAATGTGTTACTTTATACATCTTTCTATTTTACTATTTTTGATATAATATAAATTCTTACATTATTTGTATTCGACAAATAATTACAAAGTGCTTTACTTATATACTGCTATAGATATCGTTTTTGATTTTTACTATGATTAATGTGAATAATGTTTATACCAATATGTGACGCAAATTTAAGTAAAAAATCATAGAAGACAATTTAAGGAAAATATACTATTTTTTAAAAGTAAACGTTATTTTATTTAACATTCAAATGCCTTCTGGCTTCATCCTCAGTAATAACGGCTGAACGACATGTCTGACTGATAATATTGTAACAAAATTGGGTGAATCCATATCTTTCTATAATGAACCGTGATGGAGGTCACTTTGAGAGGAAATATGAAGCGTTGAAAAAATGTGGTGATGAGAAATTTTATGAATATTTTAATATATATATACAACAACAAAACATTAACCGCACAAGGCGCCGTGCCGCCACCCGGTAGCGTAGCCGTGCGTTACACGGTGGCCGGTGCCGCACCGTAGACATGTGTCCACGCCCTAAGATGTGTGTAATATGAAGCACTTTGCAAATACCTATCATTCATTACACAATTTTACACAGCTCCGCCATGGAACATAGTTAGCGCCAGGTATACAGGAACTATTGTGAGGGAAGGAAATTTACTGGATTTTGGAGCTATGATTATATTGTTTACTTTAGAGGCCTGGTAAATGGACTGTTGGGACGATGTGCACATGCCGTTCAAATAGGAAAACAATAAAAAATAGAGCAAGTGAACACTCGCCGCTCACTGGATGGGCCTCCATAGTGGCGCAAGCTGGGGTGCAACATTTTCGTGAGCGGCTGGGGGTGTCGAATGAATCCCTCGTGAGCGGGTTTACTCGTTATTACGCCATTACGTGTAATACACTTACACCTCCATGTATATAGCTCTAGCGACTCTCCACTCTGGCCGGCCGGCTAAGGCAAGCCAGGGGGCCTGTTGCCTCACTGTATCCGCTATCGGAGATGAGGAATAGAGGGACTCCCTTGTGAACACCACAAACCTTCCGCGGAGTAATTATCATCATTATTTCTTACTTATTTATGCACGACAGGTAAACTACCTAAGCATCGTCGGCCGCGATTATGAGTTAGATGGTGGACCGCTGGTAGCACAATTTAATACGCGCTTCAGTGCTCTTCTTCTTGCTCTGCAATTTTCAACTACCGTCTACTAAACATTAGCGAATCATAATACATCTTGGATATTTATAAATCCTTATTAATAATTCTTTATCGTTCGAAAGAATATAATTTTATTGCAGCCTCATGTAAATTTGGATGATATTAGATACATATCTTCAGAGTACTACCGAAAGAATGCCTTAGCAGAAAATTATTATTAGTAGATGTTAATACTTACGCCCTCGCGGGTGCCCGGGATAAGGCAGAATTAGTAGAAACAAATATTTAAAATAAAAATCTATGATGTGGGGTTAATTAATTATAAGTAATGTTTTTTTGTAGGTTTGTCCTATAAGTGTTTGTTGTTTGAGTATAGGAATATATTGGATTAAGTTATTTAATCAATATCTCTCACTCATAGAATTACAGTGGGAATTAACCTGTGTCGCGGGTGCCATGGACACACACAGAAACAAGCACACAAACACCCAGATCAAGTATAGAAATCTAAATTCATCATTCAAACTTCTGCTCCGCTGGGAATCGAACCCAGGACCCTCCGAACGGCAGACCGTGCGTTGACCACGGCGCCATACGGGTCGTCATTCATTCATCATCAACCCAGTGTTGTTCCACGGCTGGGCATGGGTCATCTCTCGTGAGATGAGAGTTTAGGCCGTAGTCCACCACGCTGGCAAAGGGTGTATTGGCAGACTTCACATTGACTTTGAGAACATTATGGAGAACTCTCAGGTATGCAGGTTTTCTAACTATGTTTTCCTTCACTGTTGAAGCATGTAATAATTAATTCATATTGATTATTACTATAGTTAAAAAAAATTAAAGAAAAGACGAGAGCTAGAAGCCTTCGTTCTGAAATGTAGTAGGACTGGTATTAACCACACCTAATATGGTTTAGAATAACATAATTGTATTAATATTATTATAGAACTCATTTAATACATATCTTTACAATTTAATCAACGTAAATAATTTAAAGCTTGTATTTAAAAGCTAATCTTAAACTTAAAACTGTAATGACCAGATACACATCACAACAAAATAAAAAGCTTCATAGCTGCAATAATCTTCTCTTACTCTGACTTAAGAGAGGTGAGTTTGGGTGTCATATAGACCATGGACAACAAGGTGTTAAATATTCCCCGATGTTGTATACCCGGCCAAAGAACCACAACAATAGAGAATATGTAGAGCAGGAATATGTTGTTGATAGCGGAAGCTATCCATGCCATCATGCACAGCATGCTGATGGAGAATATGTAATACTGTAAAGAAAAAAGAAATAAATTAAATCTTAGTCTAAGAGATTCATTTACATTTCATAACTTTCTTGAAACTGTCACAAATTTATTCAGTTATATTATCTCAAGCAAAACATGGAACATTACTTCAGGAACAAATGACATTATAAATGATATTTGTGATAAATAAAAAATCAATATACTCTCACCAGATATGGGCTAATCTCCCTCAATGAATAAAATGCATGAATGTGGTACAAAGTTTTATTGTAATTGTCTACAATGCCTTTGCATATTTCTTCAAACATTTTCTCCTTTTGCCCAGTCCATGAACTGGGGCTGTACATGGCATTGCATATTATTGGAACAATAAAATCAATGAAATTTAGAATCAAACCCACAAGGGCTAGTGTAGCAAGAGTGTTCAAATCTATTATCCAAATAAATAAATATAAAAGTGATACAGCTAAAATTATTGCGCACGGATGCCATTGTTGTTCCCAGAGAAAAACTGATTTTAAAGGTAAAAGTGCCATGCGCCAACCCTCCAGAAATCTTTTTAGTTGGGTCACTTGCTGCTCCTACAAAAAAGTAATAAAATTGTGGTACTTCACAGAATTTTTATCGATCTACAAACGCAATACTATAATCCATTTAATAAAGGAATCCATACGAAACAGAACATACCTGATTGATTTCTGCCATATTAGTTATCCAGACAAAGGTATTTGATCAAAATAAATACAAGTTTTTAAACAAAATGTTATCGCAGCACCTAATATACTTAATGTTAATCAAAATCAGGGTAATATCAAGATACGGTTTCCTCGCACGAACTCAAGGGTCCCATTCACTATCCATGCGCATACAGTTCAGCGCAAAGGGGCGGTGCTAGCAGAATATAGCACACACACTATCCTTCATTGCCGTCCGCTATCAGTTAAGACAGTCAGTGCACTTTTTTCTCGTTGTCCATCAAAAATGTCTAGTATACGAATTAATATTAATTTAAAAAAAAAAGCAATTTTGCAGGTAAACAATTTATTTATTATATTCAGGTACAGATTTCCATTTCTAATATTTGCTTTATATGTTGTGTTGTACAAAAATCAAAACCGTTTGTAAATTTAAATAATTCGATAAATATATTTGAGGCAATATCAGTTAGGTAATTAACAAATAATTTATCTCACCTAACTAAATGTTTCAATCAGTAAATTAATTAAGGCGTATAAACATGGCGGTAAAAAAACGATAACAGCAAGATTAAATAGATTAAAAATTTATGTCAAACTCACAGTATTCGTCTTATTTTCTTCCAAAACTTTATGTGCCGATACAAGCAGAGTCTTAAGTTTTAGACAAATATGTTTAAACGATCGTATTACCAAATACTTGAAACATTGATTTTCATTTCCCAATTATTCTTAGTTATTACTCAATTTTTTTTCGGACCAAAGCGATATTTGCTGTGGGATAACATTTCCTATACACTGATAGCAACTCTTGGACCACCGCATTTCTCGTTAGTTTTTTGAGTAATTTGTAGGAAATATCTGCACCAATTTCTCCCGTAAGGCAGCAACAGCAGTGTGAGAACTGCTGTTTCGGTTGGAACTGAACTTCGGTTTCGGTTAGCAGACTGACATGCTGGATATAGAATGAGCCCCTTTATTGACGTATAACACGACGACAGGATTAAATTTAAATGAAAACCATCAATCAAACTATGTTCAAGTTATGGTTCAAGCTTGGAATTCAGGAATTTATAATATATAATAATGAGGAATACACACAAAAAAGGTTAATTTGATGAAAACAAACTTTTTTTTTTTAAATACGTTTATTGCAGAAATAAAGTATATTTTTGGAATTATTGGAAGTATAAAACTTTAATAAAAATATTATAAACTAATACAAGAATATCTTATCATATTTATATAAAAAATCACAATACACTAAAGTAATGAAATAATAACAATAACAAGACAATGTTTCTCGAAGCCATGTTTATTAGTTTTTATTAATAAACTCTGTTCTGTAATTACTGCAGTCTGCGAAAATACCTCTTACCAGGTACTTGTGCTTTGTCATGGGTAAGAGT
Organism: Doberes anticus; assembly: GCA_018250115.1. Lineage (NCBI taxonomy): Eukaryota > Metazoa > Arthropoda > Insecta > Lepidoptera > Hesperiidae > Doberes > Doberes anticus. Next base: position 11,171 of record DWKW01000859.1, read on the forward strand.
CTGAAAATTTTCAAAAATATTACAAACTTATGATACTACTTTTACTATTGATATGTTGATTTATGATAACACTTGCAGGTGGGATTAATTATCACTTGCTTTAACAATGAAGGAAAAGATAGTGAGGAAAAAACCTGCATGCCTGAGAGTTCTCCATAATGTTTTCAAAGGTATGTGAAGCCTGCAGATCCGCACTTAACTATTGTGGTGAAGTATTAAATATTTAATAAAATTATTTTTACTTACTACCACACATTCTTCATCAGAAAATAGGTAATTACGCCCACACTTCGCCCCTGTCTCTGGGATGACAGACTCTGTTACTACTTCATTGTCATTAACAATCTTTGTGACACTCTGAAATTATAATAACAAATAGAGTAGGTATAAACTATTCAGAGCACATAGTGATGAGATAGCTAATGGGCATACAGGCAGCTTCATTCTTCATTAAGAAACTGCAGCTCATGTCTCTAAAACATCCTGTAGAAAAAAAAATTAAATTCTCTTTAAAGCTGAACACAGTAAACTACTAAAAATATAGTAGTTGCAAAAATTTCTGAGTGGTTGTTACATTTAGCCATTCTGGTAGTAGATACTGGTTAGTAGATATTAGAATAGAGGATAAAAAGGCAAAAGGCACTGTTACCTTGTTTGTGGCTTTTATGTTCAGCACACCAATCTTAATTTAGGTACTAATTGACAGTCATGCCTAATAAATTCTATTAATACTACTAAATATCATTATTTCTTAAAATAATCTTCCAACTATAGTATACCACTGACACAAGTAAGAACTGTGCTACTGCTTCCAGGTGACATAGATAGTTATTGGTAACAATTTACTTTGATAGTGGTGTTAGGCATTTGCTCCTCATATTCAACACCTAGCTGGAATTTGTATTCTACAGTCCTCAGAAGAGAAGAGTTCTTGATTGTCATGTTGTCCCCATCCAGTGTTATCTCCATCAGGGGAGATGACATTGCCATCATCTTCCTTCCCATGAAGGGAACACCTGAAATTTGTAGTTAGTTATTCAAACAAACTATCTATTAGATTGTTAAGCTGAAAGTCTAAAATAATATAAATTATCAAACCCCTAACACTAGGCATTAACTCAATATTAGTGTAAATAGTATATGAACATGTTAGAATTATATCAAAATGCATACCAACAGCAGTAAAGTAGTCATCTATATTTTCGTTTTTATAGTGTTGATATTTTCCAGGAATCGTTGGCATTTTTAATTAGTAAGTTTAAGACACCAAACAATCAATTACTTAATCAAACGAAATATTATTTCTGCAAAATAATATTTTAACATCAATTTACATGCGCTTTAGCGATAACAACGTACATTAATGACCGGAATGAGTATAACATTTCTCCCTGCTCCGTCATCGTGACATACGACACGATAATGATTTATCAGTAAAAAACAAGTCACGTACAGATTACGGTTTCAATGGAAGATCATTTTGTATGAAAGTTTATCATAAAATCCATGCAAAATGCATGAAAGTGATTTGAAACCAATGATATTTTTAAAAACATGTTATAACTTTTTGGCTAATTGTTCACCTTTTTAAAATAAATACGTACGTAAAATTTGATAACTTTATGACTCGGCGAAAATGATACGTTACAATACCTACGTAGAAGTGGCAATAATATATTAATTTAGGTTTAAAAGCTGTCAGTTTTGCAATTCAAAACAAGTTTTTGTCAGTTAATATCCATAAATACATCACCATTACCCAAACTCTTTTGATAATTCTGTGACGCCAATGTGATGTGATAGCGATTAGTAACACAAACAGACAGACTGACAGATGAACCACTCACCTCACTCACTACCCTCAAATAGTGTTTACTATCACAACCTGAAGTGAGCAGTTATCGTAAAAGAGCCGTAGAATTATCGTATATTACTCAAAAGTCAAAATTATCGTATCCATAGGATTATGTGATACGCTGTAATGTATATTTTAAATATTTATGTTTGCCTTGGTGGATGAGCAGGCTACCCTGTAACACAGATTTGTCAACTCAGTATGGACACCCTTGCGATTTGCATCGTAATAATGTTTGAAATGTATAAATATTTTTTTAATAACTGTAAATATTAATGTCAGAACAATATTTAAGAATTTTTTTACAATTAATTATTTACTATTAAATTCAAATACAAAATCGATTTATGTTTGTACACAATCACATAATAAACATAAATTGAAACCGAAACTTCTTTCCAGCTTTAATGTAAATTAACGCCATCTAGTATCTAGTAGACCAATATTTCCACTAAAACTTGATTTACCAATAAGATCAATAGACACTGTAGTCAATAAAAAGCTTTAGTACCAGTTGTCATAACAATGTGTTGCATATGTCATGTAAATAGTATATACTAGCTTTTACCTGCGGCCTCGCTAGCGTTGAACAACAAAAATAAGTAATTTTGAATTCTAACAATTAAAAACGATTAATTTATTTAATTATTATTAATTTAATTAATTTTGTAAACTGTATATATAAATATAATAATACACTGTTTATACATACTTGTCTTCTCAGCTCTGCGTGAGCTGAAGATTCTTGATTTACTACTATTTCTGCACGGGCCCGTGACGAACTTCTGGACAGATCAGATTTACGCTTCCCATGCATTTTAAAGAAGAACAGAGTAAAAGTTAAAAGCAGCGAGTAATAACTGAAACAATAAACTGACACCTAACCTCAAAAATTTAAATAGTTTTCGTATTGCTTTTAAGTGACAAAACACAAAATAACATGAAATATACAAAATTTCAAAACACCTGAAGCTATAGTCAATAAGGTATTAATTTGAAGGCTTTAATGTTGCTAGATTTCCAAATTTCAAACAATCATGTCGGCCACATTTTTTTTTTATAAAAGTACCCTATGTCCCTTCTAATACCTCTAAGAATATGTGTACAAAGTTTCATGATAACAGGTTGAGCATTTTTGGCGTGAAAGCGTAACAAGCAAACTGAGCAAATGAGTATGCAAGTCACCTGATGGTAAGTTGTCACTGCAACCCATGGAGATACACATCAAACTACTAGGCACGGATCTCCTCTCTGATATGAGAGGGTTTAGGTCATACTCCACCACGCTGGACAAGTGCGAATTGTCAAATG
>DWKW01000860.1:0-14334 GCA_018250115.1 Doberes anticus
TGCCATGGACACACACAGAAACAAGCACACAAATACCCAGACCAGGTACAGAAATCTAAACTCATCATTCAAATTTTCTGCCCCGCTGGGAATCGAACCCAGGACCCTCCGAACGGCAGTCCGTACATTGACCACGACGCCATACGGTTAGATATGTTAGAAATATTATATAAGTAAATAGACCCGTTAGATATGTTAGAAATATAAAAAAAAACCTGTTTAATTAAAGTAATAAAACTTTGCGATTGGCATTAAACTAAACCATTTTTCAGGGTATCCATATGAGCACTGGTCGAGCTGCGGGAACCTTCTACCAAAATGGACCTTGCCCCCTAGAAGTAAACGAGGTAAATTTTTTACGTTGAAATTACTTTCTTCGTCTGTCTTTTTCTAATTTCGTACTTCTTTGAACACATTCAAATGAATACACATACTTATTAAAAAGTAAACATTAAGGAGTAATATGGGAACATTTTCTATTAGAATCATTTACTCGATAATTTAAATTGAGATCACTTCGATTTATATAGCTACTTCATTTTTAACTCGCCCTGATTTCTGAAAGTTCTTAAAGATACCTTCTAATTTAACTCATTTTGCCCCAGTACTATTTGCATCTAACGCTGCTACTCATGGTACTGTGCGCCGTGCACCAGATCCTCATCACGATGCTGAAGACCTTTCTGCTACTCTGCATCTGCGCGGCGTACGTCGGCGTCACTCTCTACAAGTACTTCCACCAACAGAACCCTTCAAATAACAAGTAAGTTCTCAAAACTCCTTACCCTCATTTAATGCGACCCATTTATCCTTCTAGTAGTAGTACTATTTGACCTAATCATTGCCAAATAAGAGCTCAAGAAATAGATGCTCGTGATTTTTTGATCATATTACTAGATTAATATTTTGAGACGTATTTTTTTTTATTTGCAGCACGAAATGCGACACAGACTGGAACCAGCAATGGACCAACGTGGTGGTTGCTCTTGGCGCCACCATTGCTTTGATCCTGCACTCGCAACAGACTGAGAGCACGTACCGACTGGACTTCATCTGGAAACTGCAGGCAAATGGTATGTTTCTATGTAGTTAAAGCTTATAGGCACGTCTCTTTATTCACTCTTGCCCAGCAACATCAATATAATGTCACAAGATAAAGGATTGTACAATTGTTCTACCTAAGATCGCACCTCACAGGAATATTAGAACACTTCGTCGCTTATTGCGTGATCGGAACACAGCGGAATCAGCATTTCTTTCCAACGAAATCCAGCCACTGTATTCTATTTAATTTTACCCGACAACCTATTTCTAGTTTGATTGTAGATATCATGTCCCCGATGTCCCCGAGTAGCAATATTATGTTACATTGCAATAGGTAGACTTTACGCTGGTTTGTTACTCCTTATAATGAAATGATGGCAGTAACAATGAGTTTTGATACAGACGAGAAGGAGGACATGGAACACCTGGAGGCCTACAACCGCAAGCTCCTAGCCAATATCCTCCCCGAACACGTCGCCCAGCACTTCTTAAACAGCGATAAGAACATCGATGTAAGTATCAAAACTACATACTTCCAATCAGCCATGTCCATATTCAACCAAAGAAAAGGTTGTATTATGGTATGATTTTTTACATTTGAAAATTTTAGTCATCATTGTATTGATAACTGTTCAGGAGCTGTACCACGAGCAATGTGAGTCGGTGTGCGTAATGTTCGCTTCGATTCCAAACTTCTCGGAGTTCTATGTTGAGCTGGAGGGCAACAACGAGGGTGTGGAGTGCCTCCGCCTCCTCAACGAGATCATAGCTGACTTCGACGAGATCCTGGCCGAGGAGCAGTTCAAGTATATTGAGAAGATTAAGAGCACGGGTGCTACGTACATGGCTGCTTCGGGTATGTTTTATTCATCGCATTGCAGATTTCGTTTACACCAAAAGTAGTGTAACTACGCTTTTCGCCAACTACACACGTAGGAACACTGTACGGCGACGTGAATTGTTTCCACTGTGTACTCATTTGTTCGATTATAATTTATTTTTTACTTTTTTACATATATTTTGATAGAATAGCAAACAAGCATACAGGCCACGTGATGCTAAGTGTTCACTGCAGCCCATGGTCATCCACATCCGAGATTGTATGTGGATGCGTTGCTACTCCTGAGGACTAAGTTGGAATGCGTCCTGTCAAATGTCTTCTGCCTAACCACACCCTTCAAACCGAAACACAGCAGTTCTCACACTGCTCCTATACGGTAAATATAGACGCAGCGGTGGTGCCGCCGCATGCGAGCCTTCGACACAAGACTCTACCACCATCAAATATAATATAATATGGTATCTAATCGAAGAAATGTCTTTCAAATGATTTACTTTCCAAATATATACAAACACTTATATTTAAAAAAAAAAACACTTTCTAAGTTTTACTGTTCTCAGGTTTAACTGCCGCTACCAGAGACCTTCGCGGCTACCGCCACGTAACTGCAATGGCCGACTACGCTCTGCGCCTTCGCGAACAACTGCAATACGTTAACGAGCACTCCTTCAATAGCTTCCGTATAAGAATCGGTATGATGACTTATCCTGCTACTAGCTATGCGAGCAAAGCGAACGGCGATTTGCCAAAAATTTCACCTCATCGTAGAAACACACAGTTTGTGTTCTTGCTTGCGCAAAATAATAAATTACGTACTCTATCCGCAAGTATCTACATTTCACTTTTTGTAAATTTTTTGCCAATCGCCTGCGCGTTGCATTGTTCTTATTGTGAAATTTTATATCATGTATTAATCCTCTAGAAGTATTCTTTCGGAGAGTATTTTATGATGCAACATTTGGTAACGTCAAGATTCAAAATTCTGCAATGTTAGGAACGAATGGTTTTTTCAACAGGTATCAACATTGGTCCGGTGGTCGCTGGCGTGATTGGAGCACGAAAACCGCAGTACGACATCTGGGGCAACGCGGTCAACGTAGCTTCTCGCATGGACTCTACTGGCATGCTGGATCACATCCAGGTATCATAACTGATAGTTCGCCTTAAAACTGCTCACTATAAATCTTTCAGCTGCGCCAGCGTGCTATGCTATGCGTGCTGCAAGAGTCTACTCTCTATTTTAATTTTTTCTTATTTATCCACTACCACCTATGATCCTACGCAACACATTGACAATTGTTCACATATGAGAATATTGAGAATATAAAGATTCGAGGAAATCCAGGGACAGCAGCAGCAGCTGGCGATGCGAATCTGAAATTAAGCAAGAATTACCATTATTTGAAAGCGAATTACGTTTAATATGTAATATGTTATTGTTTTATGCATTAAGCGTATTTATTTTCCTTAGGTGACGCAAGAAGTTTATGAAATTTTGGCTGCCCGCGGGTACAGATTGCGATGCCGAGGAAATGTGGACGTTAAGGGAAAGGGGAACATGGTCACCTACTTCCTTGACGGCATTGGCGAGACCCAACTTAACACCGTTCGGGACCCTTATGATGTAAGTTTTCTTTAATAAAAATTACGTTTTAGTATCTTTATTAAAGTAGCCACCCAATGGTAAGTGCTCACGGCAAATTGTAAGTGGTACTGGACAGGAGGCATTCCAAGTCCTCTGGAGTAGCAACTCATCCACTTACAACCTCAGATAAGACTTATATCCTACTTGAGGTTTGATGTGGATGACCATGGGCTGCAGTGACCACTAAACATCAGGTGGCCTGTATGTTGAAAAAACCACAAAATTTCTAAAGTGGTAGATTGTTTAATATTTTATATTGATTAATACATTTTTTAATGAGCGTTAAATTTCACAGGACCCGCAGCCGTCTACATCGTCTGCCGGTAATTTCGTACCGTTTGAGTCTGAGGAGGCGACCGTCCACCCCGAGCCACGCCATCTAGAGACACTCTCGGAAGGACACACAGACGAAGATGGCGGACCCTCACCAAGGGCCTCTATTCCGCGAGGTAATGCCGCACTTATTTCTGCCGTAAACCAACCAACACTCGCAATACTGTGTTTCGTTTTGTGTGCGGCAGATTACAGTGGTCACGTGGTGTTCTAAGTACTCGTTATATGTATCCACGTTCAAGGGCTGCAGTGACCACTTACCATTGGGTGGCCTGTATATTTGTTCTGTACTCCTTTATGTATACAAAAAGATATGTACAGGAAAAGGTATCTATTTATTCCAATAGTAACAACATTTGCATAGCTGTATTTCAGCAACACAACGAATAAAATGTGAACAGCAAAACATTTATGACCTGGTTGATATATATTTTTTTGTATGTATAAAGGTGTAACACATTTGAAACTAGTTTAATATAGAACTTCTGAGGTAAAGAGCGATTTTGACCATAATTGACAAAAAAAGCTCATATCTGGCTCGAGCCACTTCTTTCTTCTTAGTTCTCTATTTTAATTACAGAGAACCAAAACGGGTCTTGCAGCCCGATGATGGCCAACGGTGCATCGTCATCTCGCGAGAGCCTAGCCAGCGCTGTGCGGGCGAGAGTGCTGAAACGTCGACTGGAACGCCCACACTCCTTCGCTGACATCGACCTTCCGACGCTGGCCAATCTGATCAACTCAAAGGCATACTCTACGGAGTTCAGCAATGATTTCTACGTCGACGCCAACGAGGAACCGACACGTGTGGCAAAGCAACCAGTAGTAGAAACCAGCAGCAGCGGGGAGATTGAGTCGTTCCTGCCAGAGAGCGCACCGCGACGTAGCGTCAGCCTCATGGATTTCATCTTTCGCCGTAAGCGCCATACTAATACACCCGTTAACATTATTGAAAACCCAATGAACGCCGTGTAAATACATACTACTATTGCAAATGTGGTGGTCAGGTCAATGAAAGATTATTTAATTCTAGGCTTTTCATTGTAGTCGTAGAATTAAGCTTTCACTTGACTTTGAATGTTAGCTGATACCACTGTATAATTATTGTATTACATGGACTTGACACCTGGACTTGACCTCTTGGCTTAGACGTTTCACACCCGGATTAGACTTTATTTACCCAGATTAGACATTATTTACCCGGATTAGACATTATTTACCCGGATTTGACGGTTTCTAAAACGGATTTTAACTAATTTCACTCGGACAAGTCGTTTTCATTTTGGATCGGACATTGTTTAACCGGATTTTACCTATGATAAATTTCTTTGGATTTAAGATGTACTTTTCTGTACAGATTTCCCGGATTTACTATAACTGGATGTGGTTGGTCTTGTATAAGGTCTGATAAATATATCAGATATTGGTTTCAAGGCCCATATAATAACTGGATATGTAACAGCCATAACACTAATAGGCATAAAATTATCTTAACTAAAAGATAGTTTATTGATATTAGTAACAAAGAATATTAGATATTAGTAGATATTAGTATCATTGAGGTTGTGATATTCGCATACGACGCGGGAATTACGCTAATTGCGTGAAACATAGGCGAATATTGTCAAATTATTAAGAGCGCGATAGTAGTAAGTCATAATATGTCTAACATTTAATGCTACGTACGCATGATATGTTTAAAATATATATGACAACACTGCTTAACACATGACGCATATGAAATAACAATATAGTTTTATTTAAATGAATTATTTGGTAACAAGCATTCGGCAAATATTTGTCACGTTGTATTTTGTAGGTATTTTAAATATTTTGAAACTTGTAGATATTAGAAGAATTTCTAATCTGTATACTAACAGGTTTATATACAGGACTAAAATAAATTATAACCGACCTTACGAAGGCACGTTGTGTAAAATCTATTAAAAGTTGTAAGAGAGATTAGATAATAATACGAACTTATCAGGGTCTACATCTTTGCAAGAGTATGATTTTCTTTTGAAACAAACTTTCCAGTAAAATAATTATATAGGACAATCCATTTTATGATGAAATGAACATTAGAAGTCTATACCAACGATGATGTAATGGTTTTGCTCAGCAAATAAACAGGGCTTTATGAAGTTAAAGATATGGACAGCATAAAATGTGTTGGGTCTAAATTGTTTTGAAATGTATGCTTTATTAAAGAGAAATGACTGATGATTACTTTATGATTTACTCGTGAATACAAAAATGTTTTCGTTAAATATAAATTAATCTAAATCTGCAATTTAAGGCAACGTGACAATCTAATTGGCTGTAGGTATATTTTTAATTTTTAAAATACTTACTCAAAATTTTAACAAACGAGCTTAATGAAATTAATGCATTTTGTAATCTATTCTAATATTATGTTCTTAATTGTAATGCAAATTCGTATTTAATTCTTGGGCCGCTTACGTAATGTTTTTTTTCTCTAAGGGTACGGCAAGTGGATATACCTATTTCTACTAGTGTCTGTCGCAGCTCATTCTGATATTAGGCGGGACATTTTAGGGTAGGTATATAAAGTCGGTATGCTGCTTTGTAAATAGAGGCACTTCCCCCTGAAACCATCGTTGTATTTTTCCAACAGCACAAATCAAACCACCATTGAGCAGACAACGATTTATTTTATTTTTTATCGATTTTATATTTCTGTTTATCACCTTTAACAAAATAATGCCCAAGAGTTAAATCGATAAAAAAAATACTTTATTTTTAAATCTTAGAATACGTTTCCGAACTAATTGGAACATAATATCACGTAGTCATATTCTTAGATTATTCTATATGATCGATAGACGCGATATAATTTAATCGTAACTTTAATTGTTAAACTCTGTACTTCGACTACAGGAGCTCAGCCAAAGGAACAATCTCATTGCTTAGTACGAACTGATGATTATTATTATGACGTATATTATTAAGAATATGTTAGTTATATAAAATATGCATTTGCGCAAAACATCTATTTAGTAGTATTATATTATCTACTCAAGTAACCATAGTTTCGATTTTTGCCATTTAGTATTCAGTGTTTAGCTTTCAGACTCAAAAAATAAACCAAAAATTGACAAAAAAATCTATTTCTCGTTTTATAGTATGATATTTCATAGTATTATTGTAAGTAATTACTGTTCTAATAATTAAAAATATAGACAAATATATTGGGTGTTTCGTAAATATTAAGGCAGTTTGATGCACTTGGCTATTTGACGGTGTTCCATTGGAGCATAACTATTACTTAATTATGCTAGGAACGGTTTGAGTGTAGGCAAAGTGTGGTGATTTGTAGCCTTTCTCTCTGTGGAAAGGTCATAAACGAAATCTTTCTTTACAAGACCCGGGTATCGTACACGCTTTCCATCTGCCACCTAAAATGAAGGTAATAATCAAAAATCATGTCGATAACTGTTTTAGTATTTATAAAAAGAAGCATTCCATGCATCAGTGTTAGTCAATTTCCAATATTATAACTTTAAATTAAATGTTTCATGGTAGTATTTGCATGCATGATATACTTACCTAATCTTGAGGATTATACTTACGAGCTACCCAGAACGCAGAAAAAAGTTAGGTTTCCCATCCGGTTGATCAATGATATGGTAGCTACTATATTAACCTACGCAAAAGATTACGGGTACGTACAACACGCGTTGCAACCAAATAGTAGCCAAATAGTGTAGTAATACGATATATTCATAGTATACGATATAATATGTTACATTTTAATCTTGTTATTATATTGAAAACGTTAGCTATTCCTAAGATCTTTCCTCCACTTTAGTAGTTGGTACCCTTTGCCCCGAAACTATGACCAAAACGCTTAAATAGTCGTAGTAAAATAAATGATAATCAATTCCAGTAAGGAACAACCCTTTTTCATATGTTAATTCTTTTGTGTGGTTTTCAATAGTTATTAGACTCTGCTTTCTACCGTAAAAAGACATTTCCTAATAGAAAATCTAATTGCTCACTGTTGAAATTGTAATATTCCCCCATACGTAGCCTTAGCAAATAAAAATATATTACACCCAAGTTCCAATCATAAATACATTGTTTAATGTTTGTTATATTGATACTTTCCTGTACTTTTTATTTTTTTACTGATATATTTTTCTTCAACAATTAAAGATTCATCTGGATTATTATGTAATACTTTGATTAAATTAACTGTACCTACATGGTCTTTGACACTGCAGCGTCATTCACATAATAATCATTCGTGTGATAATACTAGCTTTCCTCTGAAAGATTGGCCTAAAAGTAACCTGAGTGAGGTTGCCGCCAATCTAAATGGGGAACAGTGAAGTATATACATATGTATGGAAGTTGAGCCTTCGCAAGTTGACAGCTACATGTTTAGTAACCCTCAGGAAACAGTAAGATTCCTTATATGAATTTCTTCTGTCAGCTCATCCTTGCAAGGCAATGCAGAGCATTTGGCAACAAATCAATATTATGAACGTACCTTCAGGAATATAACTATATGTACTCATATTTCGTATTCAATGAAAATTCAAATAATCTTTATTACCCAGTTTAAAAAAAAATCAATAAAGGGTACGGTAAATAGGATCATTATCCACCGGAAATTATTTAATCAATTTTATATTCGTATTTATCGTTAAAATTAACAGTATAAAGTTACAATGTTCGCTTAAAAATAGTATCTTTCAGAATATTCTATATTAATCTTATAGCGTTATTTGTAAATAGCTTTTGTGCGCGGCGTTCTTGTTACACTCTGTTAACCTATTTCGGAAGCAAACATAATCTCTACTTCAAATTTTTAATGTATATTAATACATAATTGTATTAAATGGAAGCCCTTTAAGTAGTTTTTTCTGTCTTGTGTATCTGTATTATTATCTTCCCCGTCTCGGCCAAATAGAGTTTTCGATATTGTACCGTCACAAAATTGTGGTATTCTGCCACTATATTTGTTGTTATTCCATTTCCTATTAATGAGTAGTGTCAAGGAAAAGGGATGATGGAGAATGAGGTGGGATAGGGAGTGATGGGGAAGCATCCCTATCTGGCAAGGTAGCGGAAACTCACACGCCCTGCGCCAACTCTTCTAGTAACTGTAATAATCATCTTAGTCTTTGTAGTACACAGAAAGTCGTCGAAGGTTTATAGCTAGTTATGCACAACATACGTGGAAAAAGCACACCTAAATATCAGTAGCTCCGTTAACAGCAATCAGTTTTTCTTTACATAGAAAAATCATGTCGATTTTGTATTCTAATATGTCTGGTACAAGAACAAAGTAAAGACAGTACATGCGATTTTTTTTAATATAGTTAAATGGGCTACATATTCGTTATACCAAATAGAATACCAAACGTCAAATATAATTTTATTATAGATGTAGGTAGTAGGTACTAATGTATGTACGTTATTTTTATTAGGGCCTATTTAATTTTTTTTGCTTTATTTGGTAGGAGTATAGAGGGAATATTTAAAGAGTACCAGAATTTGCATTTGAATTAGATAAGTGCTGAGTAATTGAACTTCAGTACAAATAAGGAATCGAAATATAAATAGAAGTCAGAAATAAAACCAAGACGTGACGGTGACTGTTTCCCTTAATATTTCTACCCAAACTGTTCAATCTTATTGGAGCTAGAAAAACAGGTAGGTAGGTAGTGCATAATTCAAACAATTACGACTAAACGTCTTACAAGCGTACATACACTGCCCTATTCGATTCAATTCAATTATAATCGCAGATATGGTTCCTACCATGCCTGCGATAAACTCTCCTGAGTGACTTGTCTCTCGAATACCTTAATACTAAAACTATGGAAACCTAAGCAGACCATGCATTACCTACTTCCCTCAATATTTCTACTTTCGGTTGTATTATTTTATAATTATCTACATAACTATGACAAGTGACCTATACTATGGTCAATCTCATAATAACATTATTTTGTTTTGTTCTTAATAAAACTTAACAAATAAAACTTCTGTCTTAGCAATTATAGAGGTCTCTTAACATTCTTGACACATAGCTAAACTAGAAAAACCCTCAAATTTATAATATTAGTAGAATTCTTACGTCTTTATACTATATAGGTATGTCTATATAATTACATTCCTTCGGTGCACTTTAAAACTCACCACACTAACTTGTACTTTAATCTTTACTTAACCGCAAAAAAAAAATCTTGTAGCAATTCAAATTGTTTGGATAAGGATGCGGTTGTGTAAGGAGTTTCTGTATTGTGAAGTGCTTCGTTGTCTTGTATTTTTATCTATTTTACTAACAAAACTTGTTTCGATTATATGGATACCAGATTTATTTGTCCCGACATTAACTATTTACGAAACTCTCGGGGAGTTTGCAAGTTGTCAAAAAAGCCGTCGTAGTAATAGCTTAGAAACGGTAAATAGAAACAAATGTGAATGTTAAAAGGCCTCTATAAATAGACTGAAGTTATACTATCACGAACAAAGATCTGTGAAAGAATACGTTTTAAATATTCCTAACACCTCGCATTATAATTTAATTTTAGGTATCTAATTGATGTCTGTTATAGCTGACAGTTTACGTTAAGTTAGTTGTTATTACTTCATTCTTAATAATATTGATGTCTCTTTATTGTGTAATGATTATGATGCTTCGCTTCAAATAGTTATTGTTACAAAACGGTATAATGTTATATGTGTAACTAGTAACTAGAAAACAATTTAACTACACCTATGTAATATTGATGTATAACGTGACCAATGTATAATGTTAGTTAGTAGATAGTACCGCTATAGTGGCCTAAATTATATCTTCCCAAACATTTGTTTAAATCTCCGTCTTATAGCACAATAACAGTTTTATGCTTCTTTAAGTCTGTGCATGGAGTTCTCAAACACTCGACGTTATTGTTTCATCATATTACCTTTATGTCATTCGGTTGATAACACGAACTTTATTTTAAGTGATAGTTCGACCGATTTGTACAATGGACAGTAGTTTACGTATAATATTTTATTACATTGATCACACTTTCAGAGTAATAGTCAATTCTTCCGTGCTGAACTACACTTAGGTGCTGTCGCACCTTCAATCCAATTATTATGTGCAGATGACATCCTTATGGGTATAAATATTAGTAAAATTAACAAAAGAACTGTAATTGTAATTCTCAGGAAAGATGTACATTCAAGACATTTAGTTGTCCTAGCTCTTTTTTCAATAGTATCCTCTAGTGAGATATATTAAGATTATTGACCACCTACCTACATCATCGATCAGGAATATTCTTGGCTCTTTATACAATAATTAATCGTTAAAAAATACCCAAAAAGTGCGTTAAAGATTTCCTTATTCCATAAAAAATTTGAAGTCATTTGATAATAAACATGGATTATTACACATCAATCTACATAATTATACAATATTAAATTAGTGAATATAGGGTGTTTTTTTGGAAGCGTATGTAAACGTTAAACTACTGTCCTAGTCAGGGGATTGTAAGTAGAAGATAAGAAATGGGAAAGCTGATATGTATTAGGTACGGATGGTGAAATAAGTATTTAATGAAGTAGGTACCTGTAATTTTAATTAAGCTATGTTCGTTTTATACCAGCAATAGTACGGTTTTATTGTTTTAATTTTATATTATTTTTGACGATATAGTTGGTTTTAAATTAATGAAATTTAAGTTATAAGTTATCTTTGTTGTACATCAGACAAACAGAAACTAGAAAAAAAAACAAATGAAAAACATTCAGGTACAATTGCTCTTATGAGTAAAACATCGATCTCTTACAGACAATTATTGATAAAATTCACCAACGCCATTAATCAACATGCGATAAAAAACCTGAATATAAAACTATGGAAATTAAAATGGTCATGAAATGTAACGTTTATTCATACCAACTCAGATTAGGTACTACCTGCTTTATTTTTATTGGACACAAAAAAGAAAAAAATCACTATCATGGTTGGCTTTTTACTGGCTGGTTTGAATTGAGGTACAACGCATACTGATATACGAATACCAGTTTTCCATTATTTTATCCGTATCTTTCATTTGTTTTATTTGTTAACTATAAGGTACGTATGACCTATACAACAGATACATTTTGAATACATTCCACAATTGCGTGACATTACTAACTAACATAATTAGGTACAACAAATAAATCGTGCGCATAATCCGTGTGCATTTTCAAGTCAGCGCAAGGTTCAAACTGTAAGTTCCTCATTAATCTAATGTTGGACATGGCCAGAAAACTGTAAAATATTACCTACATCTACGAAGTGTCATTTTTCCACCAAGGGTACCTATCATATAACATTGTAAGCTAGTAGCATTTGATACTCTCTCTAATTGTGTAATTCAGTTGGAAGATCTGTGGCAATCTGCGTAATATAATGAACTGTAACTAGTCACGTACGTAATATCAAATGTCATATGCACCTAGATACCATATCTTTGCTTTTTGCATAAACCGACATAGGTAAGTAGGTACCTGCTTAACCTTATCTTTGCTTTTTGCATAAACCGACATAGGTAAGTAGGTACCTGCTTAATCACCTTACAAATGACTGTTTTTCTAAAATTACGATTTAATACAGTCAGTGTCAAATTAATGTGTGTTTCTGTGTAAATGTGTATTATGTTGTGTTTCTACAGATCATTATAAATTCTAAACATTCCCCTTTTTATAGCGATTTCATAGATTCACAAAATTGAATTTGTTATTCTTGAGACTGATATTTCACACAGCTTGTACCTTTTAACTTGTCTATGTTTTAAAAACTCTGTCAAGGTTTTGTACTAGAACCTTTTAGTAAAACACAAATTAAGTCAACTATTTATTTAGAAAACACAGAAACAGTAAATATGTGTGTATATTTATGAATTTAATAATTGGTAGTCTTATGTCAAAGGCTAGCCTGCAGCGCTACCGCCACCAGCATTACTTTGTTTTGGTTTGAAGGTTGGGGTTGGGTAGAGGACAATGGACAGGAGGTATTCCAACTTAGACCTCAGATGTAGCATCCCATCCGCGTACAACCTCAAATAGGACTTCGGACATATTTCATGTTGTATGCGGGGAATAGTAATATCAGGTGGCCTGGCCTACATGCTCATTAGCTACATTTTTACAATAAATAAAAAATGTGTATGAAATATTGATTTGAAAAATAAGTTCTTATATCCTTTTAATTGACACTGACTATGCTGAAAAATTATGCTACATGATTTTATAATAAAATTTGTTACAGGTATTTAGGGTACCTACCTACTTTAAAAAAATATGTTTTAACAAAATTGAGTCTATTTCTTGACCTATACTTAGGTATTTTAAATTATTACCATAAGAATTAATTGTTGGTAAAAAAGAATGTGTACCTACCTAATTCGCATCATTAAATGATGCGAAAAGTTTTGGAAGGATTTAGATAGCGAGGAAACAACGGAAATGAAAGGTATCGAAGAATCGGTCGTTACTGTTGCATATTTCTATTTTTAATAAAATTGTAGTACGTATCGCGACTTCTTCTTGTATTAGCCTATCTGTGTATTTATAATATATGGTGTTTATGTGTCATTACTATGGTTTTTTATTCACAAGTCCCTTTACCTACTCCCCTAAATATAGCTATTTTTAATACGTACTTTAAGGTCAGGTACCTTAAAGTATCTCGTAAAGTATTCTTCTTAAAGTATTTCGAACATGAAATACCTTTTTTTAACTGTTACATGAAGTTTTTTTTATAAGGTAAATACTGGCTAATAATATTTATTTTTGAATTAGGCTGAGATTTTATTTAATTGATTTGTGTATTTTACAGAAAATGCAAATATGGAAACTAAAATAACTAAATCACTTAATAAAATGTGTTAACGAGGCTATGTTTGTATATCACATACAAATGTAATTATATGTGTAAATATTTTTAAATGATATGACATGATATTTTGATGGTGGTAGAGTCTTATGTCGAAGGCTCGCTTGCGGCGGCACCGCCGTTGTACCTATTTCTGCCGTAAAGCAGCAGTGTAAGACTGCTGTTTTTCGGTTTGAAGAGTGTAGTTAGGTAGAAGACACTGGACAGGAGGCGTTCCAATTTACTACTACTTGGGGTTTGATGTGAATGTCCATGGGCTGCTGCGACTACTTAATGGGGGCTGCATGCGCGTTTACTATTCCGTTTTCTGTACTAATATTATAAAGAGGAAAGATTTGATTGTTTGTTTGTATTGAATAGGCTCCGAAACCACTGGACCGATATCAAAAATTATTTTACCATTACAATCCTACATTATCCCTGATGAACATAGGCTATATTTAATACGATAAAAAATAGGAACCTGCGTGAAAATTTTGACAATGTAACCCAACGTGTGAAAAAAGTACCAAAAAAGTCCTTATATCGCGTACGCTATGAAAATTATTGACAATA
>DWKW01000861.1:0-14334 GCA_018250115.1 Doberes anticus
GGAGGCATTCCAACGTAGTCCTCAGGAGTAGCAACGCATCCACACACAACCTCAGGTGTGGATGTCCATGGGTTGCATTGACCACTTAACATCAGGTGGCCTGCATGCTCGTTTGCTATTCTGCTAGTATAAAAAAAACACTGACGACCCTATTCGTGCCGTAATCCAGCAGAGCTCGCACTGCTGTATTTAGGTTTGAAGTGTCCGGTTGGGAAGACTGCACTGGATGTGAGGCGTTAGACACGAACGTCCTCTTCACCTACCACTTCGGACCCATTGTTGCATACGGACGACCTATATGGATAGGTTAGATAAAATTAACTTATTATCGTCAAATACAAAATATTTATATTTGGAAAGCGTGCCTTTTTATCTGCGATGTTTGTGCTACCCGAGGGGACTCGCGGGGAAACGCCTTTGCGTCATGTATTCGATACCGCTCGATAGCAATAAATTAATCAACGTTTCGATAATCATATGAATTAATGAGTAACGCTTCACATTATAGCCCCACTGTAGGACTACCCTTCTGACCTGCAGACCGGCATGTTGAACACTATGACGTACGGATCAGGAGGAACCTAGCCTGCATCCCAACATCATAGCATTTTGAATTTAATGGTGGTAGAGTCTTTGTCGAGGGCTCGCCTGCAGCGGCACCACCACAGCACCTATTCCTGTCGCAGCGGTGTGAGAACTGCTGTGTTTCGGTTTGAAGGGTGTAGTTAGGCAGACGACACTGGATGGGAGGCATTCCAACTTAGTCCTCAGGAGTAGCAACGCATCCACACACAACATCAGATGTGGATGTCCATGGGCTGCATAGACCACTTCACATCAGGTTGCCTGCATGCTCATTTGCTATTCTGCCAATATATAAAAAAATAGACCTAAGAACGCGCTTGACGTTCAGACTAGTACGATATGGTCACATCATAAGTTCTGATGGTGGTAGAGTCCTAATGTTAAGTGTTCATCATCATCATCAACACAATCCCAATGTTGTCCCACTGTTGGGCACGGGTCTTCTCTCAGAGATGAGAGAGTTTTGACCATAGTCCACCACGCTGGCCAATTGCGGATTGGAGGACGTCACATGCCTTTGAGAATGTTATGGAAAACGTGTCTCAGGCATGTCGGTTTCCTCACGATGTTTTCTTTCACCGTTACAGCGAGTGATAATTAATTCTTAATACGCAATAGAGGTGCGTGTCGGGTTTGAATCTTGGCCCACCATAGCGTGGCCGAGATGCTGAACCACTAGGATATCTATCACTCATTATGTTAAGCGTTCACTGCATCCCATAGACATCCACATCAAACTTCAACTTAAGAAAATTAGAAAATTTAAACAAACAGAATTTATTAGAAATTATATATTCTGTTTTCTATTGAGGCTTTGATACTTATAGAATTCTGTAATAATATAATGACTGATAGGACTAGTACCAACGACTGCGCCTAATGGATCGAACCCAACACTTATGTATTACAGTACATAATGAATGAAGAGGGGGCGAGTAACCGATGACAATGCAGTTCACGGAATCGCACTAGCGTCCCATTTCGTATGATCGATACTCTACATTAGCTCCCGCCGCGGTATGGGATTTTTTTTAACGAGAAGCTAGGTCATAGTTAACGTTAACTAAATACTGGAATGCCAGTGTTTTATTAATTGCTGTCAATACGGGTCCAGTATAGCGCGTTGGTTGAGATGCCGGTTCACCGTTCGCAGGGTCCTCTGTTCGATTCCCAGCGTGGCATACATTTGAATGACCAAGTTTGTTTTATAATTTTATGAGAAACTAGCTGTATTCCGTGGTTTCGCTCGCGATACATTTTCATATGTATAATCTTCATATTTCCCTACATCATTTTTTTTAAAGAATTTAACATTAACTACTTGACTCGACAGATATCAGTCATATTTTATCAATTTGTGAACTAACCTTAACATATACATCGCGGACTTTTTCTCAAGCTTTTTTAAGCTCTACAAATTTTCTATTCATATATCTTACTGTTAAGGCAGCGTTCGCATGGAACGCATTTGATCGACATTTTTCTCTTCGACCTACGTTGCAAAATTTGATAGTGGTAGAGTCTCGTGCCGAAGGCTCGCCTGCGGGGGCACCACCGCTGCACCTATTTCTGCCGTGAAGCAACAGTGTGGGAACTGCTGTGTTTCGGTTTGAAGGATGCGGTTAGACAGAAGACACTGGACAGGAGGCATTCCAACTTAGTCCTTCGGTGTAGCAACGCATCCACATACAACCTCAGATGTATGGCCTGTATGCTCGTTTGCTATTCTATCAAAACATATAAGAATTAACCTCGAAGGTCCATTCTAATCGGTAAGATATATTTTTTTAATCGGATCAATAGTTTCGAATATTACCTCCCGCATCCAAACTTCAAACTGTACCTCTTTATAATACTGAGTATAGAGAAGTTATCTTTAACCGTAGATAATCGTTTAAACATTTTTCAAATCGCGCCCTTTTAAAATCGAAATGTCGAATGAACGTAAGGGACGTTTGAATGTAGACAATCTTTAGTGCTTTTTCATTGCCACCGGCGCCGACGACGTCCGTAAGCTGATAACGGGACACGTGAAATGATTCAGGGTCATGATCTACGCCTTTTTCATTCATTGACATACCGTCTGTGTTATCTGTGCGTATGGTGACGTGAAAAATGCTCTTTGTAAAGTTTCTTTTCATGGTGTTAGAGTCTTATGTCGAAGGCTCGTCTGCGGCGGCACCACGTTTTTCTGTCGTAAATTAGCAGTGTGAGAACTGCTGTGTTTCGGTTTGAAGGGTGTAGTTAGGCAGACAACACTGGAGGAGGCATTCATACTTAGTCCTCTGGAGTAGCAACGCACACATATAACCTCAGATAGGACTTCCATCCTAGTTGAGGTTTGTTGTGGTGGTAGAGTCTTATGTCGAAGGCTCGCCTGCGGCGGCACCACCGCTGCACCTATTTCTGCCGTAAAGCAACAGTGTGAGAACTGCAGTGGTCAGGCAGAAGACACCGGACCAGAGGCGTTCCAACTTAGTCCTCACATAGGAAATGATGATTCAAGTGGTTGTCTATGGGCTGCAGTGACAGTTAACATCAGGTGGCCTGTATGCTCGATTGCTATACTATTAACGTAAAAAAATAGATTTTAACTGTAAGCTCTAAGCTCTAGCTCGACCCAGATATATACTTATGGTCACCATTTTCAAATTCATGACGAACATTGCAATTACGAGCGGAATTATGCGAAAGTCAGAACTAAAATCATTTTGCAGACTTTCGTCTATTGAAGTCCCCTGGTGGGCATTTATCCTAGTCGATTTGCGCTTGTCATATGATCATTAACCCTTTGTAGAGAAATGTCTTTATCCCGTTCCAATCGGTCTCTCTCTCACAATTCGGAATGGTTATTTCAGTTTCAATAAGTTTAAGTTGAGTATGACTATTTTAAGTTATCTTTGCTACTCTACTTTTATATGAGACCAAACAGACTATGATGTCGGTAGACTAGGTTTGGTTTAAAAGGTAATACACTGGATAGGGCGCAATCCAACTTAGTTCTTAAGAAGAGCGACGCATCCAGCAACGACCTCATATAGGACTTCGCACCTAAAATGTAGGTGAAATAATGATAAGCGAATATATCGCGACGAGCTGTATGGCGCCGCGGGCAACATGCGGTCTGCGATTCGGTGGGTCCTGGGTTCAATTCCCAGCGGGGCAGAGATTTGAATGATGAATTTAGATTTCTGTACCTGGTCTGGATGTTTGCGTGCTTATTTATATGTCTATGGCACCCACGACACAGATAATTCTAGTGTGAGGTTATGGGTGTTAAACGTTATTTATTTATGTCTTTTGATTTAGTGAAGGTAAATAAATACATTTATAAATATGTAGTACTTATGAACGATAAACTACTTTATACACGCTACACGTAGACGTGCACATACATATCAAAATATTTATACTAACAATAAAAGTTACTCGTCCTCGGTGGAGATAAAACATTTTATATTCAAATAAAGAAAAAGCAAAGAGCGGTTTTGTTTATTTTGCCAGAGTTCTGCACGCGACTTTGTCGCCGCATATTGATGATAAATAACTATTTTGATGGACCTCCGAAGAATATGATGCCACATACAACAGATGAGTCAAGGTGTATCACACTATATAATATACTGTTTTTATTAATACTTATCGTAGTATTTAAGCCTGACTATATGTTTATATGTTGTGAAACAATGAAATATGAATTTATTCAATAGTTCTTCGTGATTGGATAACAAACAAATAAACAGATAAACCGATGAAAATTCAAAAAACAATATTTTCGGTTCGGCGATCTTGACAACGTCTGTTTTATTTTATTTTTAACAGAATAGCAAACCCACATCAAACCTCAACTAGAACAGAAGTCCTATCTGAAGTACTCGTAGTATGTGGATGCGTTGCTACTACTAAGTTGGAATGCCTCTTGTCTAGTGTCTTCTGCCTAACTACACCCTTCAAACGGCAACACAGTAGTCGTCACGCTGCTGCTTTACTGCAAAAACAGGTTTACCGGTGGTGCCACCACAGGCTATCCTTCGACATAAGACTCTACCACCATCAGTACGACATTTTTGTAAATATCTTGAAGATACAAAGACGGGCAAGTCTCATAAATATTTCATAGGTAATAGTGTAAATAAAATTCTACGCTGTTCCTTTCAGAAGCCACACGTGAGGTGGAGAAAGGTTCTCCAATACGACCCAATACAATGTGCGAGGTTATTGTATTGTGATCTTGGAGTGGAACCACCCGACAGCGAGGTTCGAAGAGGCTTCATATTTATGCTCACGTAAGTTATCTACCCGTATATTAAACCCGCCTCGGTAGCTACTATGCCGTGGGGACTACGAGTCACGAGGATATTATCCTGAAAGGCTAAGGGAACAACTGCCATTCAATAAAAGCGCCTAAGCGTGTCGACCCATATAGAACAATGATCACGTCAGCCTGCAGTTCCTAGGTTCGATTCCCATCGAGGTAGAAATCTGAAAATGAATTTATATTTCTGTTTTTGGTCTTGGTTTATAGACTTTGGCCTAAACCTCTCATCTCAGAGGCTATCCGCGCCCAGTAGTGGGAAAATGTTGGGTTACTGGTCTTTCTCACCCATGAGCAGCGTGGCAGCAGTGCGACAGATGTTTTTTTAGTTGTTTATTTAAATCATATAAAACTATTGCAAATTGAAGTATAGGTATAGTTAATTAATTAAAACAGTAATTTTACTACGTTGATTACTGAAGATAATACAATTATCAGCTTTTTCATTCTACCTAAATGAAACAGTCCCTTTGTTTGATCCAATTACATAATGCGTTAATTTTGTTGTGGTCTTTCACGGTCTGGGCATTTCATTGTTTATTGACATGAAATATAGTGATTTATCGCGGTTAGCAATAATTTTTAAATTATGTTTTTGGGTGAGTGCTACATGTATACCACTTTTAAAATTCACTTCCATCATATTGAGATTTCTCGATGGTGGCAGAGACTTATGTTGGATCCCTTGCGGAGGTAGAATCGCTGCTTTACCACACCTAAGGATTAAGTTGGAATGCCTCCTGACCTGTCCAATGTATTCTCCCTATACACTTTAAGCCGAAGCACATCAACGCCGACACTGCTGCTTTACGGCCGAAAGGCTACCATCATTCTCTCCCCATTCCTTTCGTCGTTTCCCGGTAGGACACTTATCAATTTAAAATTTTGAAACACATTCGGTGCCTACATACGTTTAATTAGTATTTCCTACATTTTAGACGTACGTATAATCTAAGTTTACTTCAAACGGCAAAAACAATCGTTATAAACGAAACTACTTCAATTAAATACCAAAAAAATCCGATGTCTCTACACACACAAACAAATAAGGTGTTCCATCCGAGTACTGAATGATGACCATTCTTGTTGAACCGACCTTGTAAAATATCAAATAAGTAAAACATACAAACCATGTTGTACGAAATGATTTTTTTGCTGAGAATTATACAATTATAGAATGTGCACATGTTTGAAAATCTCGTAAATTTATAATTATATTTGGCCCCCTTCGGGCAGGATTTATAGGAAAAAGTATGAATTATTGAAGAAATTTATTTTACAGCTACCTGAATCCAGCAACTAAAGGATCTTAATACGATGTGAAGAATTGATAATGCCTTATTCTCCCGTACTTAAATAATTAAATAAACAAACGTTAATTTTGAAAATCGACTTGCAAACTTGAATGTTGTATTAAATTTTCTATTTCTATAAAACATAGTTACGGAATGACCTATTACAAACGTGTTACACATTACAGAACTATTACAAAGTAACATAATTAAACAGCCAATACTGAGAATGAAATGCCTCAATTGATAACAAAAAAATTTTAGATTCATTAAAAAAAAGGGTATTGTTTTGAAAAAAGAATTTTAAATAACCTTACAATATCATTATTAAATAGTCACCCTTTTACACAATAATTAATATGTCACTATGTGACAAATAATAGTTTCCACACATTTCACTACATCTCACTACTTAAATGAACATATTAATAAAAAGGAATAAAGGACAGTACAGTAGCATATTCTACACAAGCTAATTATATATTCATAACACTTATATTATATTGCTATTCAATTGTTTATTTAAATTGTCTAGTACAATAGAAATTGTTTAGTACAAAAATTGGCCACAAGAAATGTTTATGATACATTAAGTATTTTCACAGCACTAATATTACTTCTAAATAAACTTTCTAACATGTCTTAATCTAATTTCCTATCTTTTTTAAAGCCTTAAACGATATAATTTTTCAGACACAATGAAGTACATACAGTGATTTTATTATTTATATAGAGTCATCAGATTCATGTGTTAACACACTTCTCAGCCATACAGAGTAATTGATATTCCACCGAAAATAATTGTAAAAATAATGTAAATATCACATTATATACAGTGATTTTTTTTTGCTGTAAAAAGTACTGAGATCATGTGTAATCAAGGCTTTAACTTTTCTGTTATGATAAATATTATAACTTCAGAATTGTAGTAAAGTTGTAATAAAATTGAAGTTACATCACAACAACAAATAATTTCGTAAATTCACTAAACAATTATTGTTCTAATTAATTTAAGGATAATTCATTCGATAAAAGGTAAAATTAATGCGATTTTTAAAAACATAATCAAACCTGAAAAAAGGTTGTTTGACCTTGCTGATCTTGAAAAGGGTAGATCGATTTTAATCAGACTTTCAACGAGTCTGCAAACATTGGACTAACATTCGTTTAATCGATTTATTGTTACTATTAATTGAAAACTTATCTGTGTCGTCAAATATGGTATTAACCAAGTATTTCTATTTTTTTAATTAGTTAAGTTCTGGAGGGAGTCCAGAAGCAACTCCGCGCGAAAGGGTGTAGATATCTTAGGAGTTTGTAAAATTTGCAACATAATCACGCCTAAATGGCTTAAAGGATTTAAATGTATTTAGGTGCACAGATAGATAGTGTCCGAACATTTATGACAAAGGATTCCCACAAGATGTTTCCCTTACAATTTCTTTTTAAAAACTTGACCTAAAATCACAAGGACGAAGTCGGGACAACACAACACTTTTATTATATAAATAGACATATTTTTGTTTACAAGATAATTACGAGACTGATAAATTAATATATCATTGCCATTAAGAGTTTTCTGATCAACTATTCCTATCCTTCTTCTCTAATGCAATGACATTATATAACCATATTTTATTATTAACAGAACAACATATTGTAATAAATATAGTCTGACCTTAATATTATAAATATTGTAGAGTTCATGATGAAATTTTTTTTTGAGTATCCAAGTTCACTTTCTAATTAACACATCATATACAAATATTTGTTGTTATCCCTATTAAATTGGTTACTTAATACTTCTGCCACAACTTACAGGTGAAGTTGGAGAGAAGCTGTGAACGACTTCATATCAGTCATTAAAATTGTACTTAGTATAATTATCGGCATGGTTGTGAGAGCCCTTGTGCTTCAAGTATCTGCCTTCTACTGTGGTCTGAACGCAACTGTTGCAGCCCATCCTCTTTCTGTCCCTGCAGGTCCAGTTGATTGTGTTCTGGTACCTGTTGTTGATCCAATACTTGTTGTCCTTGAATATGAGCACCATGCTGCCGGAGCGATGTGACGGCAAGTAGTATATACCTGCAATACAAACCCATATTAATACCTTTGTCTATACTGTCAAGTTAAGTGAGCACAATTGTAATGAGCTTGGCATAGTACACTGAGATGATATTCAAAGTTATTAAAATGCGACTAATTTTAATAGATAAGGTGTAATGTTAAAACCAGTTCAGTAAATAAATAAAAAATCAAAAACACCTTATTCTCTATATTTTCCAAGTAAATACTCTGAAAGAAAAGGCATGGATCTCATATCATCAGAATACTGTATTCTTATACTGTCACAAAATGTAAACCATTCATATTTACAATTATCCCTTAGATGCGTGAAAAAAATCACTAAGTACTTTTATTATCATCAGTATTATGTACATCACATGATTTGTAAAAATAAAAATGTATAACTATAACAGTACAATTCATAATAAAGTCTATACTTAAAGCTAAAATGTACAATTATTTTCTACAATAGTCATTTATTAAGTGTAAGTAATTTATTTATAGGCGATTGACAATTTTTTTTTGCCTAATAAATCTGCCGTCATGGCACTGTAGGAGGCGGGGTGGGTCATGGATATGACAGCCCCTGAATATTGATATGTAGTCCCTGCCGTCTGCACCCTTGTAGGTAATGACGTCAGCTCTGCACCCGTGGACGTCCCGTGATGAGCAGTACCACTGTTTCTTCCCGTGGGCCTGATGGTTCTTCATGTAGAAGGTGAACCCGTTTAAGAGAAGAAGTCCGGCCCCAGTCCTTCCCGGAATGAAGTGTGCTGGAACTGTAGGCATAACCAAATTACCTTGGGTGAGAAAATGAAACACATTCAAGAAGAAATTTTTATTATGCTGAATCATTGTTGTGGAGAGGAAATATAATTTTATTAAAATTCTGACGTAATTTGTAGTCATGATGGAAGTTGGGATAATGGATAAGGTAAATAAAAGACCAACAGCATCAAATTGATTTAATTTCTCCTTAGTTGTCAGGGATGGGATAAAGGGTTTTTTATTTATTTAAATAAAACCACATCAAATACAAAACAATTTCTCATTGCGATGATAAAAATAAAAAATAAAAATCCAAACATAAAAATATGAAACAAACATTTTTTTGTTATTTAACTCAAATGTTTTTTTTTTAAAGTGTAAATAAAAACCGAAGAAATACTGTAATGGCACCATGGTTTCCAGAAGATAAACATTATAAAAGATAATTTAGTAAAGGATCTCCAAAAATGACAGACAATTACGGAGACACTTAAAGCTAAGAAAAGTGTATGTATAAACTGTACTGTGCATCAAATAAAGATAAAATAATCTCACTGCATCAGATTTGCCCAAAAAAATAACCTGTGTAAGAATTAACTTAAAAGAAAATTGCCAATATTTTCTAAGTTTCTATATAAAAACATCTTTCGAAATTGAAAAATTATCTTCTGCCACTTTCAGCTATTGTCGTTTTACTTCTCAAAACATTCAGCAGAAAGGCTATTCTAAAAGAAACATAACATGTACATACAGATACCAGAAAGGAATAGTTGCCTCGCTCAAAACTCATAAACATAAACCAGGAATCGAACCCAGTAATTAGGAAAGGGTACCATAAAGCTTTAACCCCTTAAAGCTTCTGCTCCTGCAGTAGAAAAATGTTGACAAACAGACAAGCCACTATCTCATATCTTGAACAGAAATTCTATCATAAAAGAACTACTTATATTGCCTTTCTGCACTCTGATCTGAAAGATACTATGCACGATTATACAGATCCACAAAGCATTCCAACTTAGCACTAAAGAGTAGCAATACACGCTGTTTATTTAATCATTTCCAAGAATTGAACTTGGTATAAAAAACTTAGGTGCAATAATTATTAATTTTGATTTGGAGTCTAAACCAAACTGGTGGTGATAAGATGTAATTTTAATACATCAATAGTCTAAGATCATGTATGTTATAAAACATGTCATTTGCATATGAGATGCGGCATTATACATTAATCCAAGAATCAAACTTGGATCACGTAAAATCATTTCACTGGGAAACGAACCCAAGTTATTAAACTAATTATAATATATTATCTGCTGCTGTTAAAATAAAACTCCATCCAAGATGTTAGTTGCATTATTTAGACATAAAACAAAGTATCCAAGAATCGAACTTGGAAAAGTTTTACAATCATAACAAAAGAATATTGTTCGCTTGAGAATTGAACCCAACACACTTTACATATATTACATAATAATATGTATATGTAATTCGTGAAAGTCCTGCAGGATTTGAACCTGCTGAAAAATACTGTCGTTTGCTGTATGAAAGCAATTAAATACAGCAGATGGTTGTTTACAGCGTTAATGTGCACTTGACCTAAGATATGCCAGTGTGAGAAATGGTGTGTTTCGGTTTGAAGGGTGTGGTTAAGCAGAAGACGCCGGACATGATGCATTTCAACTTAGTCCATATACAGTCAGCAATGCATCCACATATAACATCAGATAGGACTTTCATCCTAGTCGATGAACTCTCACCACAGGTGAATTGACCACTGCTGCCAATAAATCTGTAATAAATAGCACTTTCAGAGATGCTGTGTTTCGGTTTGAAGGGGGTTGTTAGGCAGAATACACTGGTCCAGAAGGTATTCCAACTATTTCTACAGGAGTAGCAATGCATCCAAGTACAACCTCAGATAGGGATTATACCCCTTTTAAGGTTAGTTGTAGACAACCATGGGCTAACCCACTTAACATCGGGTGACCTCCACGATCTGTTGTTACACATAAAAGATGTATTATATACTTATGCCTTTATTTTAAAAACTACTGTTATATGGTAGAGGTTAGGGTTAGCTACACATCTATGTCCCATATAGGATAGGACGGGAGGATCGGACATGTCCGGGAGGACAGGGTGCTTTATATGTATTAACTGGTACAATCAAACCAACATAGTTTAAGTGATTCATAATTCTTTCAGCACCTTTTTATAATTCATTGTATACCCTTTAATTAATGAGTGAATACCTCTTTCCATTCTCTGATTATAAATTTTTTACAACAGCCAAACCCAAATTTTCAAATTATTAAATTAGTCCCACTACTAGTATCAGATGAGAACTATTAAGGCAATGGGCCATCCATAATCAACCTAGTACAGGTTTACTGCATTCTATATATTTGTCTATTTAGTAGAGCAAAATTGATAGTTATCAAATAATAATAATATAAATAATGATTAATTGATTGGGCAAATTAGCATTTTCATAAATTCTGTTAAAACTTTGCTAAGAAATCAACAAGTAGTACAGTTTCATCCAACGACAGTTGCAACAACTCTTTTATTTCTTCTTACAATGTGCTCTAGCTGCCAGGATATATAATTTGACACAGGACAGTTTATGTTAACCGTGAATGTCTGTCTTCAGTAAAAAAAAGTAGTCACTACACGATTCTTAAACATAAAATTAATATTGAAAATCTGCGTACAGGTAGCCGAAACCTTTTGGAAATCCTTTTAATAGAAACTTACACGCTATTACTCACCAACCCGCCGGCAGGAACCACGGACAACATCCCAAAACAGGAATAAAAGCGGGAACAAAAACTAACCTCACCTCGACACTACACTGCACTATTATAACACAGATAATAGACATTTAATACCACTAAATGCTTTACTGGCAATTTAATAACAAATCCAATAAATAACAATGATTAAGAACACAACAAATCCCTTGTAACAACATAAAAACACTTTGACGTTTCGAAGCTTGAATGATAGAACAACAAAAACACCGGATACTATCCACATTCGCGTAATATAACTGGCCCCGGACGAATATCGGAACCAGAAAACCACGGATGACTCTATCTCCATGCATTTTTAGAGAATTTACGCAAACAACAGCGTAAAACAACAGTTATTTGGCATCGAGAGAGTTATTATTTTGACGTTTCTGAAGTGACCGTGACTGGCCAAAGGCAAGCCATTTTTTATGCCATGCAATTATTTACCACTTTTTCGTTTCAACGAACTACCTCTACCTTACTAACAAATGTACCTTTTGTTTAATAGCGATATTATTGCGGCAAAAATATCATGCACTAAAAATCCAATTTTAAAAGATTTCAGTGCTGAGTTAAAAATTACCTTCTTGTTGCGAATATTCGGTTAAAAATTAGATTATGAAAACCACTGCCCAATAATTGTACTTTAATATTGTACCTTTAATTTCATAATAATTTCGTACAAATTTATAGTATCATATATTTAAGTTAAATAAATAACATGGAAGATAATTTTGTCGATAAGAATTTTTTGTTTCCCTCCGATTTTGAACCTATCCAAATGATTAATATCCTCTGCAGTGATAAGAAGTTTCTATCTAAGCGCGTAATTACATTGTGAAGTTCGTAATTATTATTATATAAGAGTAATAAAAACTTATCATGTGAACACTAATAATGTATTAATAATACAGTTTTTTCATGTCGGCTAACCTACGGCAGTAATTTTAGTAAAGTAATACAAACTACCCTGAAATCATACTGATATTACGATGAAATTAACATATTAAATATTGAATGTACATAGGGCCAACTTTTAAATTTATTAACATCAGTATTGTTTATATTGTTCACAGATAGCATGTCAGTGCTATCTAGCGTTAGTTCTTTGTATTTCATTATAACCTAAATTCCACACAGTAGTAATATGATCTGGTAGATGGCGCGATTAAGTGATGCCTACAAACCTAGCACATCACAAATATATTCAAAAGAAAGTTATTAGGATATTAATAGTAATATGGATATTCAAAGAGTTGTTAATTGACTGTTTTTTTTTAATTAGCAACGTTTATCAGATGTTAATGATTATTTATATGCGTTTCAAATATCTAATTTCCTATGTATGATAAAAAATCCATACAAGTAAATTATGTTTTGTTAATAATTTTATTTACATTAATAAGATATTTAATTAAAAATATAGACATTATATATTAATTATCTCTCGCTTTTACGATGAAGAAAAACATCGTAAGGAAACCTGCATTCCTGAGAGTTCTTCATAACGTTCACAAAGGTATGACCATTCACGATATTGTATTTCATTATTTTTTGCTTGAAGAAATTTAAATAAGTATAATAAATCAACTGTTTGTTATTTTCATAAAAGTATTGCAAGCATCGGTGGTTCAGTGGTAGAATGCTCGCCTGCCACGCGGGCGGCCCGGGTTCGATTCCCGGCCGATGCAGCTCTGCTAGCTTTTCTATTGCTAATTTATTTTGTTGTTTTTTTACAATGCGGTTTGAACATTTATGGTAATACATACATATTATTATCAATGTTAAATTTTCATAAAAGTAATAAAGTTTAAAGTTTCAAATCCAAAGTAAAAGTAAATCTTTTTCCAAAATTAAAGTATATTATTTAAATATTCAATGTAAGAAATGCATTAAGAAAATCGTTTAATTCATTTCATTGCATAGTAAAAACTATATTTTTACAAATTTTGCCGTTTCTACGCCGTGAAATGTCAAAGGTTCGCTAGCAAGGGTAGCACCTATTTCTGCCGTAAAGCATCAGGGTGGATTATCGGACAGCGAATTTGATTTTATTTTCAATTCAAAATCGCTTTTGATTAGGACCCGATTTTTAAAGCGTACTCCCGAACAAACCCGAGTTGTAAAGAAAGAATTAAAGAATTAAGATCGATTTACGTTTGAGCGGTATCATCGTCGTTATGTGTATATTATTATGTTGCTAACGTCTCAGTCAAGTACGAGAAATTTCGATGAGAATTATTTTGATCTTTAAAAAATTCGCTGATGTAAATATTTATCGCAGAAAATTAGGTTGATGATACACTTGGTTGATGGTAGAGTCTTTTGTCGAAGCCACCACCGCTTCATCTATTTTTACCGTGAAGCAGCAGTGTGAGAACTGCTGCGTTTCAATTTGAAGGGTGCGGTTAGGCAGACGACACTGGACAGGAGCTATTACAACTTAGTCCTCAGGAGTAGCAACGCATCCACATACAACCTCAGATGTGGATGTCCATGGGCTGCAGTGACC
>DWKW01000862.1:0-14332 GCA_018250115.1 Doberes anticus
GCGTATTATTAATTAATTATCACTCGCTTTAACGGTGAAGGAAAACATCGTGAGGAAACCTGCATGTCTGAGAGTTCCAAAACGTTCTCAAAGGCATGTGAAGTCTGCCAATCCGCACTTGGATAGCGTGGTGGACTATGGCCTATACTCTCGCATCTCTGAGAGAAGACCCGTGCCCAGCAGTGGGACCATAATGGGTTGATGATGAAATTCGTAAAGGATGAGAATCCTATTTAAGCTTTCTTAATCGGTTGAATCGAATCGCAGGCGTTCGGTCAGACCATAACCAAAATGCAGATTACGTCACTGCAAAAACGACCTTTTTTTGCTCTGCGCCTGACAAGGACGCTGTGTCGACAAGACCAAGTGAGACTGATGATGTGATACATTGGTGCAGTGCATACAAACTTGAATAATAGATAAATAGAATGGGTGCCGAAAAATGGGTGTGTGTGCAGTAAATAATAATAAATGCATGTGGGCGTGTCTGTACGTATGCGTACGAGTATGCGTACGTGTACGTTTATGACTATAACTTATAAGTTATATATCTAAGTTATACCTTGAAACGGAGATATAAAACATTTTTTTTTTAGGAATACATTTAATAAAATTCTCCTTCACAGAGGCAGTACGGAGCCCGTCCACTGCTTATCGGTGTACTACAACGAGCTGATATCGGGAACGACCAATAATCGTATCGGCGTCCACACTTCGCTGGACCAGGAGGCTTCCTTCTCGAGCACCAAGCTTCGCTCGGACACCTTCAAGGGCGTGCTGACTTGCATGTCCGTGTTGCCCTTAAACAGATTACTCTTACTGGGCAGTGATAATGGTACTATCAGTTTGCTTTGCTGATTCTCAATGTTATCCAACAGAGTGGCAGCTTAGATAATTATTTGAATGTTTAACTCTCCAGTTCTCCATGCCATACGTAGATTTCTCGGTGTCGTAGGTGCTATGGATAACCACAATGACATAAGAAATCCTTGTATGATTGTACTCAGTGTATGATTGTACTGCTGAGACTTCAATGTATAATACAGATTTGTCTGTCCGGTACAAATATAATTGATTTTTAATTGATTTTCAATAGGAGAGGGGAAAATTAAATTTTTGAATTTTGGACATTGTTGAAATAAATTATGTGTATCCATTTTCTTAAGTCGAAATAACACGAAACAATTAAGATATTACCATAAGTGGCACCAAAATATGACGAACGGTAAAAAGATACTGATGTCCAGGACTTGCATATAAATAAGTAAAAATAAATATACTAATAATAAATAAATGTACTAATCATGCAACGTGTTGGTTATAAAACCGAATAATAATAAAAATATGTTTATGTAAATTAAATTTAATATGTCGTATGGTTGTTACTTTGTTACGTCCATGGCTACTGCATAAAATATTGCATAATACAAATGAAAGCGCAGTCCGTCTTTAACTTAATGGTCACTGCCGCCCATGGTGCCTAAAGCCGACGTCAACACGGGTAGCTGTTACCCTGTACTAGGTTGAAAGGTTACGTGCTCGAGTGTGAGTTGTTCTTCTACTGAAACAAATTAATTATTTTATTTATTAATTGAAAACAAATAAATTTTATTACCTTCTATTATTACATCTAATATTATAGGTCAAAACCCATTGCGATAAATTGGGCTCATACAAAAATAAATTTAATTCAATATTTATTTGTTTACAAATAACAATAAGGAATATTGATCTACTATTTCAGTGGTTATGTATATATAGCAGAACCTTTGAAGATAAATTGTTTTGAATCTTTTGAACTCCACTTATGTCAATATATGTAATGTTTTATTTATGTATTCTTTCTCTACATAATAAAAAGGATGGAAAAATGATGCAAAAAGTTTTTGTATGAATGGTATACGATTGTATACCATTCATACAAAAACTTTTGGTTTATGGATGGTATTAATTTTGGCAATTCATTTGTGTACATAAGCTTTTCATGTCACAGGGTTCTAATTAATGAACTGCGACCATTCCAAGAGTTTGTATTTAGTTTAGACTATTTAGGTTATTGATTGTGTTTTAGATAAAATTCACATTGTTTGGTTTCGATACTCGTAAACATAGTTTAGTTTTTAGTATTTTCGCGTATTATTATGTAGTAGTACAAAACAATTGCTACCAAAGATATTTGTACGAAAATGATATCTTTTTTACAAGCGGGTATAAATTAAAAAGCTATAATAACCAATTCTGTTAGCTAAGTCGTTTTCACAACAAAGAGTAGCCAATATACTCAGAAGCGGAAGCATAGCATATATAGCATAGCATAGCAGAAAAAAAGCAAGCGAAATATCGAATATGAGTCTATACATGGATATTGTCCATGGTCCAAACGCCACATATGGAGCCACATACAAGGATAAATTCTGTGTTTCGTACATGGATGTGAATGGATAATATCCATGGTCCAGAAATGGATAATGTCCACGATCCATACCTGGATAATGCCCATGGGTCATATATGGCTCCTTAAATGGATGTTGGTCCGTGTGGAAGGGCGGGCGGTGCAGCGCATGAAGGCGCATTTACCTTGGTCGCTGGTGGTTGCGACGTACTTATAATCTAATTTAATTATAATGGATTTCCGTAAGTAACACCTGATGCAATTAGTTAGTATATATTTTAGTTTTAAGTCATAATTTTTAAGATTATTTCGATCGTATTGCCCTACACTTTGTGTACGGTATTGATAATTATTTATATTTCATTTTGTTCTCGACTGCTAATTAATTTCTCGGTCACTAATTAATATAAGCATATTAATTAGTGACCGAATTGTCGATATGAACCATGCAATATTATACTTGGCACAAGATGTTTGTAATGTGGAGGATTTTGTTATATTTAATAATATATTTATATAGAGATATATAGTATGTAGTTATAGTAAAGCAAAAACTTGAATAAATATGATATATATAAGTATATGCGTCGCATGACGAACTCCTTTTTTTGAAGTCGGTTGACAACTCCGCCCCTTTTATGTCCGTATTAGGATTGACGTTTCAAAAATGTAACAAAATTATAATATGCTTTAATAGAATTCAAATAGTGCAGTACAGTGTTTGAATGTTAAAGCATGTAGGGAAGAAATAAGAGTAGAAAGAACTTGTGAGTAGAGAAAAGTTTTAGATGAAAGCTTTAATTAAAAATATATATATAAAAATAGTACCGTTTGCACTTTAGGCTACACATTGTTGTCTTCAGTGCATTGAGCAGTGCTTAGTACTTAATAATATAATAACAGCTCGATTTACGCTATGGCGCATATGTCATGCGTGCATCTTAATGCAGGCGTATGGCTGATAAGCCGTAACATCCACTCCGTTCCACTGTATTGAAAAATATTGTCGCGCTTTTTTTAACAGCCTGCGAGCCGCGCGGCCGTCGCTAGCGGGGCGTTACACAAATCACCGTCATCATTCATTCATTCATTCATTATTTATTATCGGTGTCCGTCACTCGTAATTTAGATCAATTGACAGCTGTCATTTTCCATACATTCTGCCGCATATGAAAAATACTTCAGAGAAATACTATTTAATACGTTCGCACTGTTGATCGAGAAATGCCGATTCCGAATATAATTATTATGTAAGTTCAGAATATAAATAATTTTTAAATAAGTTTTTTTGTTAAATAAATATTATGTTGATAGTTTTTATTGTCAACAATAATTTGTCCCTATATGTTGATCAAACTTGGTGCGTTTGTTTGAAAGATAATTTGTGAAATCTGCCTTTACGACTGGCGCTGCCATGTGCCGTCGGCCTTTTTGTTGTCAAATTAACCATCTGCTGCGGCGCAGCTGTCAGGATGCTTCAGAGAATAGTATCGGGATTCCATGGTTGAGTGTCAATATTAGATATGCATCTGAAGTTTATTTTACGATTTACATTACTATCAATAATGAAGTCACAAACATGTTTCTTGCGTTTATTTATTAGTAAATGTATTGGAATAGTGTGTTTGCTGTAAGAATAATATAAAACTTAGAACTTTCTAAGCAGCGTTAGCTGATTTAGCGTTTTTTCTTGCTTCATAAACTTACATCAGTAGATTTTCCTTGGAAGGGTTAGTAATTAAATATATTATATATAAATTGTATTTCGTATAAACTATATTTTGACCACGTATTACAATAGTGATTAGTAAACATTAGACTGTAAGTTGTAACATTGTTTTTGGTTCCTATATTCCTTTAATATTATTTTATATGTTGAAAATAATTATTTTTCTATAATAATTTTGCTTTTTCTTTTTTGTTCAAAAAATATTATTAGTTGAATAAGGGTGGTACTCTCAAGGAGGTTTTTTTTATCATCGTCATCATCTTGTCCAATTGATGGGAAGTGCTGGGAAGTGGGAACGAAAAATAACACAGTTTTTCTTATATCTGTCTTTTTATAAGAATTACACTCATATTCTTATATATTTATAGGTCTTCAAACGTCAACATATCCATTCAATAGATTCATTCGTGAAGTTATACTGAACTGTGACCACGCCCATGGACCACTCTGACCATGGAAACAGATTCATTAATAGGACCTATGAATTACTTGTAAGTTATATTTTGACACAATACCCGACTCACGCCACTCTCTTTGAGTCCTTGAAATTGGAAAATTTAATAACAAATAACCGTGACCATTTGAGATGAGATGTTGATTTTTGATGATGGTACCACTATGATAGTCGACGCTGAAAGATCACATGCGGGCGGCACCACTACTGCACCTATTTCGACCGTTAAACATTCCCCGTATCTTTATTAGTGTGTTTCGATTTGAACGGGTGAAGTAAGACTACAGTGGACTGGAGGCACCAACTTAGTCCTCGGGAGTAGTAACGCATCCACGTACAACCTGATTATGATGGTATATGAGGCTGGATGTGTCTCGTTTCTACTCCTATGACACTACTACTACTCAATTCAATTATTTTTAACATAAGCACGCAATTATAATTACAAGAAACGTAACATACTCATCTATAAAATTTGAAATCAACCATGTGTTGCATACAATGGGTCGTATAAAGCTTGCTACTTGTACCATATACATATATATGTAGATGTAATATTGTAACTACTAGTAAAGTTTTATCAGTCCGTAAAATGAACTGCGATGTTTTATAGTGATCTTAAATTTATACACTTCGTTGTAATTATGTAAAAATTGCAGTTTTATAGTTGCACTTATTGTCAGTGATATATACTTAAGTTACATAAGGTATTTTTTGTAATAAAAATATTTTTAAAACTGTTTTTTTTTGTCTTTTTATTTAGATTTGTATTTAAGAACACCTGCGCGGCATCTCTACTTTTAGAATTATTGCGACCGTAAAATATTTTATATTCCAAAATAAAAAATATGAAATAGGTGTATTAAATTAAGTAAGTTATTAAAATAACATTTTTAAAAGTAAAGAGATTTAATTTATGCAACGTTCTTGGGCACCGCCATTTATTGATAAGTTCAGTACTAAAGTTTTAATATAATAACATTAAAGTTGAACTAATTTCAACTGGAACGTATAACCCGGATAAAAAGTATCCTATGCGTTGACATGGTCTTTCCGTGTGCCAGGATTTCTTATTGAAAGAATTATAAAACAAACGATAAAAGAAGCCTGATTGTATCATCTACGAAAGAAGCAAATAGATGCTGTCATTTTGAATACATCATAAGTCTCAAAAGGAATTATATTAATTCGAAAGTAGCTAAAGTAAATAAAATTGATCATAATGCCTCATAACACACGACGGCGCTCCAGCACTTCGCTTCTTGGTACAAAACGACCAAGTATTCAACATGCCAGCGCGGAGGTATCCGAACTTAATCTTCTGAAGGAGGAAACTCACACAGGTGACCATTTTCTAACACCGGCGCAGCTCGAAGTCGTATATCGGACTAATGTCACGACCGGACTAACAGAAAACTTCGCTCAGGAGTTATTGGAACACTACGGACCTAACGAGTTAAAAGAACTTCGAGGCAATAGCTACTGGAAAATATTTCGACACAATCTATTTGGATGGTTCCAGTGCGTGCTTTGGTGTGGAGCTATACTTAATTTTATCGGTTACTTTGCTGCCGATATCATTGATCCTGGTCATGAAGGAGGACATTCAGGGAACGACTATCTTTACTTAGGATGCGTCATAACAGCCACTATAGTTGGAACAGGACTATTCGGATTCTATCAGGAAGCCAGGAACTTAGCCGTTATGAGCGGATTTGAGAAAATGGTGCCTCCAAACACAGTAGTTATTCGGGAAGGAATAAAGAAGGTGATACCTAATAGCGATGTTGTCTTAGGAGATATTGTAGAAATGACAGGTGGTGAAGTCGTCCCAGCTGATGTCAGAATACTTACTAGTACCAATTTTAAAACAGATATGTCTTCTTTGACTGGTGAATCGGAACCAATTAAACATCGTCCAGAGTGTACTAACACCAATCCACTAGAGTCTAAAAATATGGTATTTTTTGGTTGCCCTATAACTGAAGGAATTGCTAGAGGGGTAGTTGTTGCAACTGGCGAACTTACACAAATTGGAAAGATTGCTGGACTTGTTACCGGCTTAGAAAAAGAAGAAACACCTATTGCTAAAGAGATTACTCATTTCATTAAACTAATATGTGGTGTGGCATTTACTTTTGGGTTGATATTTTTCTTTATGGTGTTGTTTATTCAAAATAGTTGGTTATCTGCTTTACAGTATATGCTGGGAATAATTTTAGCCAATGTACCTGAAGGATTAATTGTGACTTTGACCGTTTGTATGACACTGTCAGCGAATCAGTTGAAAAAGAAAAACTGTTTGGCAAAAACCTTGCAGGCTGTGGAAACTTTAGGTTCAACGTCCTGTATATGTTCTGATAAAACTGGTACACTAACCGAAAATCAAATGAATGTTTCTCATTTATTTTGTAACTACACAATATATGATAAAAGTGATCATGCTCACGTATCCGAGCGTGCATATTCTATATTGAGCCTCGCGGCATCTCTTAATCTTAAAGCTGACTTTGCTCATGATACTCAAAATATGCCTATAGAAAAAAGGAAAATAATTGGCGATGCTTCTGAGTCAGCAATTCTACGTTACATGGAAATAAATCGTTCAGCGACACAAACTCGACAAATAAATCCGAAGGAAGCAGAAATACCATTCAGTTCCGCGTACAAATATCAAGTAACGATACACCGGATGCAAGCTACTCATAGCTACTACTTAATAATGAAAGGTGCCCCGGAAATAGTCTTAGAGTATTGCACATCTGTGTTGACGGAAGAAGGGGATGAACCTATCAGTCCCCAGGTGAAAAAAGAGCTAAGAGCCAATTTCATCAAATTAGCCAATATGGGCGAAAGAGTAATTGGGTATTGCGATTATAACTTACCCGTAGATGCTTATCCTCTGGGGTATAACTTCGATACTCAGCAACGAAACTTTCCTGTTGAAGACTTAAGGTTTGTGGGTGCTATTTCCATGATTGATCCACCTCGGTACGAAATTGATAAATCTATCGCTTTATGTCGACAAGCTGGAATAAAAGTTATCATGGTAACAGGTGACCATCCTGTAACAGCCTTGGCTATATCCCGTCAATGTGGTACCATCAGTCAACCTACAGCTTACGACTACGCTTTCGAACATCACATTGATCTCGCCGACGTTCCACCGCATATCAAAAGCTCATTTAAGGCGGCGGTAATAACCGGAGATGATTTGAGGAAAATGAGTATTAACGATTTGAAAATAGCGATGAAGAAATACAATGAAATCACATTCGCTAGGACAAGTCCTCAACAGAAGCTGTTTATTGTTGAAACTTATCAGTCATTAAAGCACGTTGTCGCTGTTACGGGAGACGGCGTTAATGATTCACCAGCGTTGAAGAAAGCAGACATTGGTATCGCTATGGGTATTACTGGAACAGAAGTTTCCAAGCAAGCTGCGGACATGATACTCTTAGACGATAATTTCGCTTCTATAGTTCTTGGAATACAGGAGGGTAGACGTATATTTGACAATTTAAAAAAAACAATCGCTTACACACTGACGTCTAACACACCAGAAATGATGCCCTTTGTGTTATACGCGTGTCTCGGCATGCCTCTTCCTATGACTTTGATTTTGATATTAGTGGTAAATGTTGGCACGGACCTTTTACCCGCTATGAGCTTAGCTTATGAGACGTCCGAGGAGGATATCATGTCCATACCACCTCGAAAACCGACAGACCATCTTGTCAATAGAGTTCTTATATTTATGGCTTATTTTCAAATAGGTTTGATACAATTCTTCGCAGGCATGTACGCATATTTTGTAGTATTCGCAGAGAGTGGATTCTTTCCTTCTAACCTAATATGGACTCGTCAAGCATGGGAGTCACCGGCTTCTGAAGTTACAGATACTTTAGGTCGTAGTTGGGATTACTTGGACAGGAAGAGAGTGGAAAGGAGAGCTCAAACCGCTTACTTTGTTGCTATTTGTTGGGCGCAGGTATCTGATGTTATTATTTGCAAAACTCGACGCATTTCTCTTATAAAGAAAGGAATGTCTAATCACGTCTTAAACTTTAGTA
Source organism: Doberes anticus (assembly GCA_018250115.1). Classification (NCBI taxonomy): domain Eukaryota; kingdom Metazoa; phylum Arthropoda; class Insecta; order Lepidoptera; family Hesperiidae; genus Doberes; species Doberes anticus. The sequence goes on from DWKW01000862.1 coordinate 8,649, forward strand.
TTGTTGTTGAAATAGTCTTAGCTTTAATTGTCACTTATACTCCTATTTGTCACGAGATTTTCAGCACGGAATCCCTGCCCTGGCACGACTTTTTGCTAGCGTGGCCATTCTTCATCCTCATGATTGCAGGCGACGAATTCAGAAGATACCTAATAAGAAAAAACGTTTCCAAATGGATTGAAGAGGAAACGTATTATTAATTTTGTTTTAATTGCATTTGTTTTAATTTAGGCAGTCAATAACATATTTTAATATAAGATTAACAAACAATGCACTTAATTTTTATTTTGTTTTGAAAAAGTCATTTTCAAAGAATGTGTGTTTTTGTTGTAATTTTCATTGCTGAATAAGAATATAATTTTTTTTAAAGATCTTTAGTTTAAGTTTTGCCGACTTCAAAACAGAGGTATTTTGACGACCCGTATCGCGCCGTGGTCAACGTGTGGTCTGCCGTTTTGCCAGAAGGTCCCGGGTACAATTCCCTGTGGGGCAAAAATTTGAATGATGAATTTAGATTTCTGTACCTGGTCTGACTTGGTGTTTGTGTGCTTGTTTCTGTGTGTGTCCATGGCATCTACGACACAGAATAAATCCTACTGTAGGGCTATGAGTGTGAGACGTTATTATATAGGTATTTTTTATCACTCTTATCTTACAGGGTCGTGGACGGAAGGAGTATAGGTACATATGTATATTAATATCTTGCACACACTTCCATTAGCAAGTAAGTATCGTTATTCAAAGTATTTTAGACTTCATATTAAATTCAGAATTTATGCTACTAGATCAACTAGTTAATGAGTGGTGTTGCCATGTGTAGAAGATAATGTTCCTGTCCAATTTTGTGTTATAATAAGAAAGGTAGGCCGGTTTTGAATTGCAATAGCGCAACTAGCCTTTGCAACACGCGGATATTTGTATAGCCCGCTGTTCATGGGTAGATTTATGGTGGAAAAACAATCGACAAACGTATTATGTCGACCACCACTCGAAGTGTTTAAAATAACGTTGTTACAAGATTGTTATTCGCAAATTTCTAACCGTAATATTTTTTATATAACCGGAGGAGGAAACTTATGTAAGTTAAGTGCCACAGTGGGCTGCATCCATGTACATCCAGTCATAAATAGTACCGTAATCCTATGTAAAGTAGTACGCGGATACATTGCTACTCGTAAGAGAGAAACCCTTTGTTGCTATTCTCTTTTAATTATCTCATCCTTTCCTTGTAAAAAAAAGTATGTATATAATTATATGTATAAAGTATTATTACGGTCCTCCAATCAATAGCAGTCTTTAATCTTAATCTATCTCGAATGATATGTCGACCGTCCACACATGATCGGGCGCGGTCAGCTCGGGCCGCGTGCCTAGGTTACCGCCGTCTAGTTATTCAGAGCCGCGCCGGAACACACTGTGACCTACATTGCGCCCAAATGCGTTAGGGTACGGTCATTTTGTAGCCTAGCTAAACGGATTTCGTTCATTAATTTCGAAAAGGACTTATCAAAATTGACGAGACATTGGCTAAGACTAGAAGCTTTCATACGTTACGTTCAGTAGGTACGTGTATGTTAGTCAAAAATGTAAGTAGAGGACTTTTGATTTATGAAAAATCAAATCGAATTTCATAGCTGCTTCGAAGCTCAGTTTTAGTTCGTGCTGTTTTAGATAGGGGCGCTGCCAGTGGATGTACGAATATGGAATTTGATTTGATTTGCATTTGATAACGTCAAAGCTCTACTATTCCAGATCAGTCAGTTGGAATAGAGTACAGTGTGTTTTGCATAAACACACATCGAAACACAACAGTGCTCACAATGCTGCTATAAGACAGAAATATCTGCAGCATTGGTGCCACCGCAGATCTTTCGACACAAGACAACCACCTACTCCGCTTTTTCTTACATAAACTATTTTATTTTTAAATACAACATATACTTTTTAAACTTACATTTTAAAACAAAATATAGACAATTTACCTAACATCATTACGGTCAATGTCAGTTATTTTTAAGTATGCCGTAAGGTTTATTTTCCTTCCCCATTTTTGTTTCAAAGGCATAGAGAAGTTTTTGCCGCGGTGAACTTTGCTTCATATTATTTTATACGAGGTTTACATATTTGTAAAGATAACTTGGTACCAAAAATTTTTATTAGGGTCATTGGCGGCAAATCTACAGCTATCAAAAATATTTTTAATATTCACGAAAATCTCGGCGTTTACCCAGTGCATGACAGCATTTTTGGTCCTTCGTGTGCTCCAGTGCTTTCCTTGTATCGTGGCCTAGTAGCTACCTACTAGGATATAGGATTGATGTTTCAATCGCTGTCTGTTCGAACCTACCTTACCATTCCACACAATATTTTAAATTATAGGGCTACAGTTTTATGACAGCAATAAGTTACGTACTAATGGATATAATGACCTTAGCAAAGTTATCGTTTTCTCATGTCTTTATCGTCGATAATCCAATTCAGACATTGTGACCTAAAATTCGAAACTTTGTTCTTACTACATACGCACTATAGAAATAATATTTCTTATAGCCTCTACTTCTACAAGGCTACAGTTACTTTACTACAGTGAAATGAATGAAATAATCTTGCTATATTCTACAGCTAACTTCATAAACTTTAATCATAGTTTTGCTAATTTCGTAACGATAACGGTTTCATCTTCTTCGGAATGTAAATAAACAAAACAATGTCTTTATGGCCGTTTACACCGTAGGCTCGCCTGCGTCTGCTCCACCTGTGGGTATCTACTCGAACTGTTTATCGGTTTGAAGTCTGTTTTTAGGCAGACTATGCTGGACAGGGGGCGTTACAAGTTAGTCCTCAGAGTAGCAACGCATTAACATACAACCGGGCCTATCTGATGTTGGATGTGGATACCCATAGCCTGCAATGACCGTTTAACATAAGGTGGTTTTTAATGTATGTTTTTATAATCTATATCTATTTTAATTTTGATGTTGGTAGAGACTTACATCGAAGGCTCGCCTGTGACGGCACCACCGCTACACCTAAAGCAGCAGTGTGAGAACTGCTGTGTTTCAGTTTGAAGGGTGTAGTTAGGCAGACACTGGACGGGAGGCATTCCAAGGTAGTCCTCAGGAGTAGCAACGCATCCTCACACAACCTTAGGTGTGGATGTCCATGGGCTCCAGAGACCACTTAACATCAAGTAGCTTGCATGCTCGTTTACTATTCTGCTAATATAAAAAAAAAATCTACAGTGTAAATAACGTAGATTTTACTATCGTCGAATTTCTGTCAGTGATACAATTATGTCGCCTTTCACTTTTTGATAAGCAATCAACATCACATTTTGAACATAAGAGCATATAAGAGTCGGAGAATATCACACGGCAACTAATCTGTGTAGCCACAAAAACTGGTATCGAAGACATTACGATGTGGGTACCTGCGTCACGGACAAGCTTCATTACAGCGAAATAATCGTTCATGTCGTAACCGCCAGTGACTGAACTTAATGACTATATTCGCACTATGTATGACTATTTACAACACGATCAGAAACATCAGAATTGAGTTCATATATTGTGTTGATCATAGTGGTTTTTTATCGTCTTCACATTACTCTTACAAGTTAATTATCACTTCCTTGATTTTACGATGAACAAAGGTATCATGATTATCGGCGTGATTAAAAATTTCTCCAAAACATTTTCAAAGAGCGTTTAGCGAGTTGACGATTGCGTTTCCCGTTTCTCAGAAGAGACAGGTGGTTAGCAGAAAGGCAGCAATGGTTTGACGATAATTACATTTGTCGCGATTAATAGTACTGACTTGAGCTAGTAATAAGAAAGCATGAGCGTTCCCGAGCTAGAGAATAGGTATGGTCGGATGCATTGAATTTGGGGCTCTTGGTGTCTTGTGGATGATTTGATTTTAATATTTAAAATTAACGTATCATAGTAGTGACAGGTTGAGAATCTCGAATCCTACTCCAGTAGGCCGAGGTTCGATTCCTGACACGCGCCTTTAATTTTTGAATGTTGAAACTTACATAGTGTATTAACGACCCGTATGGGACAGATATCATGTTGGGCTGTGTTGGAGAGTTCTGGATTTGATTCCAAGCGGGCTAATTAATGGTTTATTTAGATTTCTGTTTCTGCTCTGGGTGTTTGTATTCTCGTATATGTGTATGTATGGAACTCACGACATAGGAAATTCTAATTGCTGTGGAAATTATAGGGGCTGTGAGTGTGAAGAGTTTACATATTTATTTATTTTGTATTTTAGAATTTTTAGAAAATAAAATACATAAAATTTTTAAAATTATCATTCTCGGTTGTGAAGGAAATCAACCTACGTACATGCCTTAGTATCCTCGACCATGTTTTAAAGGTATGGGAAGTTATTTTCTTACGAGGTTTTCAACCTAATAAACTCCTTACAGTGAGGTAGTCTGGAAGAGATCGCTCTATTAGCAATAAGACCGCCCATTGTTCGATCCTACTGTGTTGTTTTCTGTATATATCTTTTGTATGGTATACAGTAAAGAGTTTTTTGTATTGCATTATATTTTTTCTTTTGTTCATCATCATCATCAACCAATTATTGTCCCACAAATTAACTTAATGGAAGAAATAGGTAAATCGATGGTAGTTATATCGACGAAGTTTAGACAGAGAATTCGATCACTGTACATCTTCGAGAGCTTTTAAGAGACATTAAAGTACCCTTACTCTTAATTACTTTATTTTACATTACGTATTGTTTAATTTCCGGCTTTTACACACTGATACTGCTAACTAAGGTTGTATCCTATTTTGTCCCACTTCTGTGCAAGGGTTTCCTCTCAGAGATAAGAGTGTTCAGGCCGTACCACACTGACCAAATGCGGATTGACGGACTTCACATGCCTTTGAGAACATTTAGAACTTTTAGGCATGCAACTTTTCTTACGATGCTTTCCTTCACGGTTAAAGCGAGTGATAATTAATTTATAATACGCAAATAATTTAGAAACAATTATTAATAACAACTTAGAAATTTAGAGGTGCATGCCGGGATTTGAACTCCGATCTACCGGAGCAGAAGTTCGAGATTATTAACCACTATCACTCACTTATACGCTGTTCTTATGTTTAAGGTTTGGTAATTATTTAGTAGCAGTCAGTTTTAAATTTAATTTAGCGTTTCCGTTATTCTAATATTGATCTTTAGAACTAACTTAGCTGATCATATTGGACTAGTAAGTAGTCGTTTTAATCTTTATGAACGGCAACATTACATTCACCTAACCCTGGCTCACTAAAGCTACAGGCTGTTTGCTGCGTATAAATCTCTACAATTAGTTGCTAGATTTCCTCTACTAATTAGGACTAGGTAATTATTGCGCAACGTATAACTGTAACCATATTGCTGGTTATATACTCATTCTATAATATCCAGTTATTACCTAAATTGCAAATTAATAAGAGGAATATTGGATGGAAAGGTAATTACTTGTCTTGAAATGATTGCTGTCTTATATAAGGATTTTTCGCATCTAGTGTTCGAAACGATTGCAGTGACGACAATTTAACTTAATTTTTAGATTATGGGAGTAGCAAATCAATATTTAGGCCAACTAATGTTAAGTGGTATCTGCTGCCCATGGACATCGACATACAACTTGAAAAATTCTAATTTCGGGTTGTATGATG
>DWKW01000863.1:0-14327 GCA_018250115.1 Doberes anticus
TAGATATTCATAACCAATCTCAAAGAGGCCGAAACCTTAATCCAGGTACCCCACCTGGATGCGTTGCTACTCCTATGGTATAAAATGCTTTCAGTCTAGTGTATTTTGCGTAACCACACCCTTCAAACTAAAACACAGCAATAATGTAACGATATAACAATATCGTCATCAAACGATAAGCGGAAATTTATCTAATTTAATTAAATGTTACTTTGATAACCTTTTGAATCAATCGAGAAAATTTTAATAATCTGTCAAAATACAAAATCGTCATTCCGCATAAGTGTATGACAAACAAAATGTATGGGGCTGTGTTAAAAATTTAAATTAAAATGAGATGTTAGGAAACACTACGACCGGGTCGTCACTTGCTATATCCATTAGTTCGGGTACAGTCGTGAAGGTGCTGCACCATCGTTCACTGCTTGACAGTTTTGCGTTGATCTCGAAACAGTTTTGCTTGCTCAGAGCCGTGTCTTGGGGTACCAATGCAAAACCCATAGCCCTCTTTCCGACTTTAAGCTAGCGTGACCTACATTTTCGTCTACTTCTTGCGCGATTTCATGCCGACTTATGAAATTTTGACTTTTTAATACATTCAATACACCTAATCTCGATTAATTGTACCCGAACGCAAACAGCAGAATGTTACGTGAGTATAGCAAATTGAGTTATTACGGTATAATATCAATATCGCCATTTTTGTAACTCATCAAATTTATTTATATTTTGTTTGTTCTGTTGTGACTATTTCACGTTTCACATCATAAACCAGGACGTTATAATTTTTGTTAGTGTAAGTTAACTTATTAAAAAAAAAAATGATTTCTGAGTAACACCATAATATTTTTTTACGTTAATAGAATAGCAAACGAGCATGCAGGCCACCTGATGTTAAGTGTTCACTGCAGCCCATGGACATCCACATCAAATGTCAACTAGTACGAAAGTCTTCTCTATGTGGATGCGTTGCTACTCCTAAGGACTAAGAGGCATTCCATCTCTTGTCCTGTGTCTACTGCTTAACCACACTCTTCAGACCGAAACACCTGCTGTGTTTCTCACACTGCTGCTTTACGGCAGAAATCGGTAGCGGTGGTGCCGCCGCCCCACTACCATCAAATATATAAATACCACCATAATATTTCATAAATAACTAATTAATATTTAGATACTACCTATAATTCGTTCATTTAACGATATGTACAGGATAAAGATTGACCTAATAATTCCAATGATTTCATACGGAGTTTGTCGTTTGTTTACGTCTGTATGTAATAACATAAAAATAAATGATAATGTAACAACATAAATGAATATAAAAAATAGGTAACGGACGATAGAGCATGGCGCTCTGCCCCAAATTGGCCATAGCGATGTGAAGAAGCAAGCCACAGATGCTGCCGCCCGCTGTATATGTATGTACGGGCGGGTAACGCTACTTTGGCAACACGCCGCCGCTCTATTTTTAACGAACCTTGGGAACAACCGCCCTTGCCGTCGTAATGGATGCGACCATGTTATTTTGCTGTTAGTTTAAGCTCTTAGATCTGTTTTTTTTGTACAGTTTTAGGTGCTTTTTTAAATTTCTCCGTTTACAACTTCACAGTTGACACAGGTTTCTTGTCACGCTATTTTTAAATGACCTTTCCATATATTTGACGTCCGATTGCTTCCTTTGAAAAATATTGTGCATCTTGGGTCACAGAGTGACATTTACCTAAATATAGGCCAAATATCGTTCAAAGGATTCCGTTCGATACCTTCAGTATGGCTATTTTGGTACGTTTAAGTATATACGTGAAACAAGAGGGTTACGACTTTGCTCAACTGTATTTTCTGGTCGTTTTATTACTGAACTATTGAATTGAATAATGCGATTATATCTAGGCGATCCTACAGGGTTAACTACAATACATTTTTGTACTTGATAATTTAATATTATATTCGTCGTAATCTGCACGCGTAGAACAAGGTAACAGAATCGTTAGGCTAGATAATATGGATATACCTGTATACATTGTGAATGAGTAATCGCGGACATTGTACATATTGAGGCAAAGCCGCGGCTCAAGGGCCTGGCGGCAAATCGTCTCTGCAACCGGTGTCGAGTCGAACTCGCAAGTTGCGCGCGCGCTGCCCTGCGCCACTGCAGTGAAAGGAAGGTAAACGCCGCGCCAAGACAGATTGCCGCAACTTTACTAAAAATGGCGTCATTCATACATTTCGCGGTTGCATTATATTTAAAAAATGATTATTGCTCCGTACCTCACGCGAATCTCACGCGACCCTCCCGAAGGACGTCGTGTTTTTATTCAATACTGCACTTTAAGTACGATCGTAGCTTCTGTCCTCAGCGTATACATACGTTTCAAATGTATATGCTGTTTTAAATGTCAATTACATCAATGTTTAGTTACATCGCTTAACGAAAGCTAAAAATATGTGTTATATTTTGTTTCAGTCTCAATGAGTGCTACTTCGCAAACAAGGGCGCGGCGCTGGTGCTGGGCGGCGCGGAGCACGGGTGCGCGGACCAGCGGCGGTCGCCAGCGCGGCCGCACCCCCAGCCCGACATACACCATCACCTTCAGTCCATGTTTTACTTGGTGCGCCCGGAGGAGACGCTCAAAATGGTACGATATACCCTTCTACAACTGAAGTGAGGTCACAGTGAATGGAAAGTTTTAAAGTCAAGGCTTTTTGAAGCATCAAGATTCAATCGTGCAGCAGGTACATTTTGCTTACGGATTAAATTAATGCATCTTCTCAAAGGCTATTATATATCCCGTTCCACATTTTAAAGCGTGTTAAGCGTATTTCGGTTAAAATACAAATTAGAGATATACATAAATGTACACATGCTGTAAGAGAAATTGTTTCGGTTTCATGAAACAGGCGGTGAAACTGGAGAGTGCCCACGCGGGCCGCACGAGGTACCTGGTGGTGGTGTGTCGCAGCGACGAAGCCGCGCTGCTGGGCATCGACTGCAACGATCGTACCACGGTTGGGCTCGTGCTCAGGGTTCTCGCGGACACCTCCATCAAACTAGACGGAGATGGGTAAGCTGCAGCTACCGTTCTGCGCCAATCGACCAATTTTGACCTATTTTGTCTTCCCAACTTCCAGGGTCAGGCTGAAAAGCCGTTTTTTAGGCGTAATTTTCAAATATCTAATTTGAGTATTTCGTAAAATGTTATTAATTTTACATCGCTGTTAATTAATTTCAAATCAACTCGCTTGCTTAATTGTCAATCAAAATTTTCAATACTTAATTAGTTGAACTCAGTACCTGTTTAATGTAGAACTGAAATCATTAATATTATTTAATTATTTATATTTGCATAATGATGTTGAACATTACTTAAAGCATAATCGCATTTCAAACAAATCGACTCGGTTAAATTAGGAATCTAAGCGATTAATAGCTGTCTGCTCTACTTTGCATTACGTATTATAAGGCATGATTTACATTATAACATTTTTATTTTAAGTATTGACCGCAATAAGTTCTGCTAAGGATGTAAGGATGTAGGTTGCCGATCGTTTAGCATCCTTAATTTGAGCAATTTGCACGTATATCGACTTCAAATCCAATTTCTGTTAGCTAGTAAATATAGTAAGGCGTACGATACAATATGTACTTACATAGTTGACAGGACAGCGACCGTAATAACAAAAAGCCACCTTGCTTACTGATTACGTTGGTGCGTCGTAGAAACAATAACTAATTAGGGATTCATTGTCCACAGAGGATTTAGCGTGTGTGTCTGCAATCAGCAGCACATATTCAAACCGGTGTCAGTGCAAGCCATGTGGTAAGTATGAATTATGATCCAGTAATGTATATGTACTCATACTTCTGACTTAGGTATTCGTACAATGCACCTAGCGTAACAAATATACAGTAACTGTGACGTGATTATTAAGAATTTTCTCTAAAGAACTAATCATTCACAAGCGTGTTTGGGTGTAATTGTTCCAAAGACATTTCGTGACGAAACTACAACACATTGAAATGGTTTCTCGAAACATTATTTTAGGGTGTGAATCACGAAATGATCTACAGGAGATCATAGATAGAATATGTATCATTTTTCAAGATGTATGACTAAATTTTACAAGAATTCCAATCTTATATACATTCCAGCTTTGAATGTGAACGCAAAATTAACCTAAGGCAAAATAAGCCCAGCAAATATTCGCTTTATGACTAAACCCCATGCCTTGAGGCTTATCACCAGCTTAGTAGCCTTAGTATTTTTACTAAATGTCAGAATAGATAGGCTAAGTAATTGTGTAGTTTTCAACTGATGACTAAACCAAATGCCTTGGAGCGTATCATTCATTAACAATACCTCGGTAGTCCTGCTGTTTCGAGTAATGCCAGAGTATATCAAGAAAACGAAACCTGAGTCGTCCTGATTACTAATGTCAGTCTTGTAGATTATCAGCCAGCAGAAGGTCAGCGATGCGAACACTGCACTATACCTTGGTAGTCGTGCTATTTGAACGAAATGTCAATATATATGCCAAAAAACTAAAACGTGCAGTATTGTCTTGATTACTGAACTCAGTCTTGCGTATCATCAGCGAGCCCTGCTTCCTGGTCGGCGACGCGAATACTGCATCTCACCTTGGTAGTATTGCTACTTCAACTGAATGTCGAAATATGCACAGCCAATGAAATGCGTAGTGTTGTCCTGATAACTGCAGTCAAAGTCTTGCAGCTTATCAGCAAGCATTGCTTGCAGGTCGGCGTTGCAGACGCTGCACCGGGCGAGCGGGCGGGCGCGGGAGTTGAACCACTTCGCGGGCGGCGCGTCGCACGCGTGGTGCGCATACTACGAAGGGCATATCGACTCTGACCGCTCCTGCCTCAACGAGTGGCACGCCATGGACTGCATCGAGTCCCGCCGCCCGCCCTCGCCGGACTCTCTTAGGCTAAAGTAAGCCGAGGATCTGGCATATTTTAAATAAATAAATAACGTTTCACACTCATAGTCCCACAGTAGGATTTAACCTGTGTCGCGGGTGCCATGGACACGCACAGAAACAGGCACACAACACCCAGACCAGGTACAGAAATCTAAATTCATCATTCAAATTTCTGCCCCACTAGGAATCGAATCCAGGACCGTCCGAACGGCAGACCTAACGTTGACCACGGCGCCATACGGGTCGTCAATTTGAATCGTTCACTGTATTTCTGAACGTTACAGCCGGGGCAATGGTATACCGGTTGATACTGGTTTCCTAAAAAGCCGATGGTTTTGATTTAGCAGTAGCGTAGAGAAATGAAAAGTTGTCTATGGAAATAAGATGGCGTAGTTAACGAGACAGTATTTTAAGATCGTAACGACAAATAGTTGACACCGTGTGCATGGCGGCCGCCGTGACGAAGCTGAATAGTTTTCGGGATTTTTTCAATGATACCTGTGGCCATCTCGAGTATTGAACTTTCGACGTGTCATCTCCGTTAAGACGGTCGTATTATTATGGACTTACAAAAATGCCGCCACTAGACTAGGAAACCAGAACTTCCCGGAAGGAAGCATCCCGACTTGTTTAACTGGCGACACACCCTAAATTAATATTGTGCCATCATAGAAATGGGTATTGGTACGTCTAGTATTACAAGTAGATAAGTGTGAAATCGTATGCCATTTACGGGCTTCAGATCCGCCAAGAGAAATCTGAACACCCGTAAGGAAGATTTATTGTTATTTGAAAATATGTTTAGTATTGAACTTACATATCTGAACAGTCGAAGCGTACAATGCCTAGACCTAGTTCCTTGGCCTAGAAAAGGATCGGACGTTGGCCAATGCGTTAATTAAACGCGTTATTAGCATGCGACATGCGGGGCTAAAACAATAACACATTGAACACCGCCATGTATCAAATATCTATACCTACTGTTGTAATGTTGCCATGTTTTTGGAAAACTCACTGATATCGACTATTTAGTGGTATCTAAACCCAAAACATCTAAATATTTGTCTGATTATCGGTTTGTTCCACAATTACACAGAAATCACTCAATAGATTTGAATGGGACTTACAGTTTAAAAGCATATAATCAAACTTCAATGTTGCCATATGTTTGAACAAGATCGTTAAAGTAGAACCAGAGCAGTATCTCCTGTCTGTAGTAATGTATTCGTCAGATAAATAAAAATGGTAGTGCTTAGACTACGTCACGGGTGGAAGCCTAGTTATATTAAATATCTGAAAATTGTTGCTATCTCGATGCAGTACATATAAACTTAAATAAGAAGCAAATATTTAGTCTCGTTAGTGTAATAAAATTCTTACCTATCACCTTGTCGTTCGCATCTTTCTTCCATTTTAGTTTCATTAAACCATAGTCCTAAAGTCTACTTGACTTAAAAGTTATTTCCGCTGTACAAAATGTTACCTGCTTTTAGCTTCCGCTCTGTAATATGTATTTCTGCTCTTACATAACATTAACATGACATTAAGTCTACATAAAAATGAAATGCCTACCACATTTTTCAAATGAACTTTTTCACACTTGATGTAATAACATTGTCATCTGAATCTGAGCTACGTTAAAATGTCAAGTCTAGTTCATCGGGAAGTTAGTTTAAAATAGATTTTAAATTCGATGGTCTTATGTCGAAGGCTCGCCTGCGGCGGCACTAACGCTGCGTTTATTTCTGCCGTAAAGCAGCAGTCTGACAACTGATGTGTTTCGCATTGAAGGGTGTAGTTAGGTAGAAGACACTGGATATGAAGCATTCCAACTTATGTCTTAGAAGTAGTATCGTATCCACTGTATGTGGACTTCCGTCCTTGTTGAGGTTTGATTTGGATGTCTATTGGCTGCAGTGACTACTTAACATCAGGTGGTCTGCATGCCCGTTTGCTAGTCTGTTTACATTAAAAAAAGATTACAATATTCCACCCTAAAGCGAGTTAATAAAAACGTGGAAAAAAACATATATGCAACCGCTTGCCTTATGAAGATAATTTCTAATTGATTCGTTCAAATACGGAATAAATTATTTATAGACGTTTTGTCATTTTTCCAGGCCCCGCGAAAGAGACGAAACAGAGCGAGTCATTAGGTGTACGTTGAAAGAGATCATGATGAGTGTTGATTTGGATGAAGTCACCAGTAAAGCCATTCGGGGGCGGCTCGAGGACGAGCTCGACATGGATCTGGCCGAGTACAAATCGTTCATAGACCAAGAAATGCTCACCATACTCGGCCAAATGGATGCGCCCACAGAAATTTTTGATCACGTGTATCTTGGCTCAGAGTGGAACGCTAGCAACCTTGAAGAATTGCAACGGAATGGGTATGTTATTTCGATTAATATAGACTGTCAATTTATTTATTTAACTTGGCGCGCTCATGATATTGATTTTTTATCTTCACACTACTGGGTTGTCTCGAAAAAATCGCTTCTAAACGATAAGACCGCCTTTTGTATCATTCTTTTGTTTTCTGTACCTAATATAATTCAGTTACGGTGGATGTACAATAAATAATAATATTTATCTTGTTTTCAGGGTTAGGCATATATTAAATGTGACAAGAGAAATAGATAATTTCTTTCCCGGTATGTTCGATTACCTTAATATACGAGTATATGATGATGAAAAGACTGACCTGTTGAAACACTGGGATAACACGTTCAAGTATATAAATAAAGCTCGGAACGACGGCTCGAAGGTCCTCGTGCACTGCAAAATGGGAATCAGTAGATCAGCGTCTGTTGTAATAGCATATGCCATGAAGGCATTCAATTGGAACTTTGAGAAAGCTCTCAAACACGTGAAAGCGAAGAGGAATTGCATCAAACCTAATACGAATTTTCTAAATCAGCTCGAGACTTACCAAGGTATTCTCGATGCGATGAAAAACAAAGAAAAGCTACAAAGATCCAAATCAGAAACTAACCTCAAATCTCCTAAAACTGCATCTAAAATAGAAAGCAAAATAATGGATCCTACTCCTCTAGTTTTAGCACTGACCGGCTCGTATACGGGTCGGCCGCGCTCATGGTCGCCCGACACTAAGCTCGCTTCCGAGCTGCTTCCGCCGACTTCTGTATCTCTCGAAAACTTAGCGTCCGAAACAAGGCATATGTTAATGCCTTGCGCTAGTGGAAGTTACAGCGTATCACCAAATCAAATAATTAGGCTAAAAGAAGAGGGCGCCCCGTCGGTTAAACATATAGTTAATGAAATAGAAAATGCATCTTCGAGCGATCGACGAGATTTTCCGAAAAAGTATCAACGGTTAAATTTCGGGAATACTGACATGCCTAGCAATAGTGTTATAAATTTGACAGCAGACCCCTCCACTAAACCTCCGCAATCGTCACCCTCGAGGAATCTAAGTCAAAAATATTTATATTTAGATTTTGAAGCCGATAAAATACACACTTGGGATCCGGGGGAAACACCGTGGCTGCGAGGCGAGGATATACGGAACGCCGGTGATTGTGATAATATAGTGAAGAGTGACAGTGGTATAATGGACATAAAAATGAAAACGAGTGACGCTTTTTATAATTCCGTAGATCGTAATATAGACTGTGACGAAAGAAGGACGATCGATGACGACGCACCGCCGCCGAGCCGGCAGAGCTCCTGGAGCTCCTTCGACAGCGCCGTCGTGCCGGATCTCTCGCGCCACTCATCCTGGGGCTCGTACGACACGCGAGCCGCACGGCCGCAGGTGGGCCCGCGCGACGAGCCCAAGCGCGCCAAGGAGCGAGTCGACCGACGCGAGGACGAGCGTCCTGCCGAAACGCAAAAGCCGCCCTCCGACCTCTGCATCATCAGCGAGCACACGGAGCCGCGGGGCCGCGCGGCTCGACCGCCTGTCGATATCTCGGCGAACGAGCGCAAGTTTAACGAGACGTGTGCCATACTGAAGGAGCTCGCGAATGCGGCAGCGCGGATGGAGCGCGTGCGCGACCGCGGCGCGTCCACGTGGGGCGGCCGGCTGTCGGCCTCCGCGCCCGCCGACACGTGGCTACGCGCGGGGCCTCGCCGCCGCCGCCTCGCGGCGCTGTCGCACGGAGACCTGCCGCGCGCAGCGCCTCTCGCGCCCTCCGCCTCGCCGCCCTCGCCGCCTTCGCCGCCCTCGCCCGCCGGCCTAGTCAGCAACCTCAAAAAGGAGTTCGAGGCGCGGTCCGAGTCGGAGCCGGCGCAGCGCTCCAAGTCGCGGAGCCGGGCGCCGGGGGAGGGCAGGGAGCGGCCGCCCGCCGAAGACGTGTCGGTGCGCGTGCTGGTGGACCGGTACGACCAGCCGAGCCGCGCGCGCAGCGAGTCGAGCGGCGAGGCGCGGCGGCCGGCGGCGGAGGCGCAGTTCAAGAAGTGCCGGCTGGCGGCGGAGGGCGAGGCGCGTGCGTTCTCGCGCAACTCGTACTGCGCCCCGGAGCGACCGCCCGTGGCGCCCACGGTCGTCGCGATCGCGCCCATCGACTATCCGAATGTAGTGGTTTCAACTGTGATGTCGAAAGCTCAAAATAAAAAACAATTGCAACATGGGAAGACTCATCCGTTGACGAGGCTCAACTTGAATCGGTCGAATAATAGATGTTCAAATCCTGTGTATAATACTATGTAGAAGTATTACGTTTTATTTATTATGAATTCTTGCCAAACTCGATATTTTATCTTTCTAGAGTTTTATATACTATTTACAAAATGAAATCACAGTGTATTTGTCTATCACGTAAAATTGTATTATATGGCTGTTTGTGCGTAGAAAGATGTTTAAAAGAGAGAATAAATTCGATACAACTGATGTATAACTTTTACGAAAGCTTTTCTTTTCGAAACATTATTTGTATGTTACTACTCATGACAATAAAATGGTGAGCATTCTAAGTTATAATAGATATTATTTTAACCAAAGTCTATGGTCTGCAATCTCTTCCCGGTAACAAAAACCACGCGTGGTACGTTTTCAACTTCACTTATTTTTTTATAAGTTTCCTGTATTTTTCTTGATTTTCTTCGAATTGTTCCAAAGTCGAAAGCGTATACGGCGCCGGGATTGTTTCGTATCGAACATTCTGTCTGAAAAATCAAAGTATTGAGTTAATTTCAGTCATAACTCAACAATAGTTTGTAATATATGTATTTGTTTAAGTATACCAAAAACTAACTATTTTCATATTTATGTCAACAACACGCAACATATTGGAGTCTGAACCACCGCACACTATTAAGTTTGTCTGGGGCACGAGCTTCCCACAATAAAGCTTCGAATGATAAATGTCTGGCGCTATTGTTTCTATTAATTTACATGACCCGTAATCCCACATTTGAATATTATCTTTATCTTGCCAGCAGCACGTTAATATCTAAAATAAAATACAGAGTATTTATTTTAGCAACAATAGTCACTGTATTCGGTGATGGGATACGCACAGCGTACATATTCTTACTACACGTTCTATTCAAATCTTTTGGATTTCAAAAATTCCATATCATTTGCTTTAAAGTGCTACTGCCTCATAGTTTTTTAAATTTTTAAGCACGTACGTATATAACAATATTTACAGTGCTGTACTATCGTAATACTGCGAAGTAACAGTAAGTGTATACATACAGTGTACAAGAAAGATCTACGGGAAGCAATCATTTGTATTATTTGAAGTTTTTTTTTTGGTGGTATAGTTAAGATAGAAATTTGGTGTTAACTGAGAGACACTAATTACATGATTGGAGTACTGAGCTGAGAAAACAAGGTTACGTGCGGCGGCACCACTGCTGAATCTAATTGTCTTGCAGCAGCAGTACGTGGGTGCACCACGGTCTGACCCGATACTAGCTATTCAGCTAGTTATAAAAGAAAAGAAGCATTAGTTAATCATTAAAATTACATGGTATTGTGTAACATTTGGTAATGTAAGCCATCTTATAAAAATTGCGTTGCTGTGTTAAAAAAAGTTGCTCACTCTATACTTATATCAAAATTTAATTTGATTTTATTGTCAACGTTCTACTTGTATTTAAACCACAGTTGGAAGCGAAGTCACAAGTCGATACCTGTTTTCCTGGTTTATCAAAGTCTAAACCTTCGCCACACATATGAACTCCCAGAAAATACCGAGTTGCAAATGGTTGTCTGTCATCCCAGCATATGACAGCGTCGTCCCAGCCTCCTGATATCAATTCGTGATGAGATTTTGGATTAAATGCGCACGCGAATATTCTTGATTTATGACCATCGATTATGTTTTTTCTTTGACTGAAAAGATATCAATTGAAATTTAAGAAGAGCAATTTATTTAACTCCGATTAATTCTAATTTGTATTAGACTCACTTAAGACGTCGATCGATGTGTATTTGTAAACTCTGCGTGATGTCAACTATTTATGAAATATCTTTAATGTTCAGAAAAGAGTTCAAATTTTTTCAAATCTGTTACGTTTAAAATAATATAAGGTCTGTGTTTAATAAATCAGTAGATGAATGCTCGAGTAGGTAGGTCTAAGCTGACCTTAACAGTTTTAACACAGTAAGTAGCAAACAATGTAGGAAAATGCAGTTAGGTGATCACTGCAGCCCATGGACATCTATATAGGCAGATATAGATTAACAGACAATATTATATAGGCAGAAAGATAGGAATAAGTTGAAACGCCTAGTGTTAGTGTTATTGTAGTCTGCCTGGCACACCGTACGGACCAGAACGCACGAACGTACAAATTGGTTGTAAGAAGATATTAACACATTCAACATCTTACTCAAATTACATATACATTCTATTAGGTATATACAGGTGCAACCGTAGAGCAGCTAGCTCAAACGCGCAATCTTACGCATAATGGATAGATAAATTATTGTATTAGTAATTATATTTTACTATTACCTTGAGTAGAAGGCCCTTTCTTGCGTCTGAGCCTCTTCGTCATACATGTTTAATTTGGCATCGTCTCCATAAGTCACGAACTTGCTAAACCTCGGATGATAACATAAACCCAAAGTTTGCCTCTTTTCTCGTATTGTATAGAGACACTGATCATATTTATATTTCCAACACTTAATACAGCCATTAACATCTAGAATAATTAAATATATATAACATAAAAACTAATAAATATGAATAATAAGTATACGAGATGTTTGGAAACATATAACCTACTCGCAAGTACCGCTGTCACGTCACGAGGTCACGTCGTTTGCGTGGTTTTCAAAACAAAGACATACACTTGAAACTCACGGACCGCCGCGAAATTATATTAAAGTGCTTTAATTTATTGAAACGATTCACGCGCCACCTGTTGTGCGTTAATGGCACTATGGCAGAAACCTCAGCAAAGCTACCTACATCGCAGGCAATAACTCACCAAAGCTACCTACATCGCAATCTGATAAAATAGTTTAGCGCATGGAGTGCGAACAAAGAAACATCATTTTTTTATGTAATTTTTTTTTTCTAAAGTAAAATATGACGACATTTTCGACTGATCGCTAAAATCAATTGTCCAATGATCTCTCCACCAAAAGGAAATGAAAATGGAATGGAAATGGGACAAACTGATCCAATACTTGAAAAATCGCTTCTGAAATGGAGCAAGAAAGATGAAATGAAGATGGTGGTAAAGTCTTATGAAAAAGGTTCGCCTGCGGCGTCACCAATGCCGTACTTATTACTGCCTTAAAGCAGCAGTGTGATAACTGCTTTGTTTCGGTTTTAAGGGTGTGGCTAGGCGGAAGACGCTGGACAGGAGGCATTCCATCTTAGTCCTCAGGAGTAGCAGCGCATCCGCTTACGATCTCAGATAGGATTTCCGTCCTAGTTGAGGTTTGATGTGAATGTCCATGAGCTGCAGTTACCACTTAACATCAGGCGGCCTGCATGCTCATTTGCTATTCTGATAGAAGAAAAAAAGTTTCCAATGTATACAATTCTACCTTTAGCATTTTATGCTGGCCCACGATTAATCATTCAGCGAAGTGCGTTTTATAAATGGTAATATAATAATTATGGCATGTGCCATGTGCGACTTCTCTGCGGGGATTTACGACAAAAAGGTAAGAGAATACTTAAGACGTATAGGTATGTACTAACAAGATGATATCAAAGTGTTCGTTATGGGATGTGCCTTGCTGACTGGACGATGTTTGATGGCAGTTACAGGGCCAGGGTATGCTCGGCACTCATCATCAACGAGGGTGTGTGTGCACTTTCCGGTATTGCAATCGAAGAGTCTAATTGTGCCATCAATAAATCCAGTAGCAATATCTTTAACGTCTTCTGTATATTTGCAACACATTATGTCTTTATTCGTATCTCTGAAGCGAGGGTAAAACATACGAATATTTTTTTATATGGACAAAGGAGTTAAAATAAAGGATAACATTTAACCTACATAACAGATAACACATTAACTTCTCCGTAACAAATTTGATTTTGTTCACTATGAAGTAAACGCTGCTCAACGGTGGGAGTACTTGTGTGAACAGTCACAATTTCTTTTTGAGCTTTATCTTTGACGCTAGTATTTACAGCGGCAATACTTTTTCGCGCTGACTTCATACTGGAAGGAGCCATTGGGCCGGCCAGGGCTCGTCTTTGCGGATCCATTAAACTCGTTAAATTTAGTACATGTTCCCATTAAAACATTTTGTAATTAATACAACAGTAACCTTTCATAAAAAAATCTTGATACTTAAATGTCAACGTTGATATTCTTCTATTTTACGTGTAGTCTGTTATGGGTAAAAGCAAAAAAAGTTCTGTCAATTTGCCTAACTATCCGGATAATCGGATGAATAAAATTAATTAGTTAGTCGCCCGATCAGTCACAACGTACTAATATATTATATTAAGTGCAAGTTCTTTATTTGTTCAATTGCCCGTTCCATAAATTTTAGCTCTCAAAACATATGAAGAGAAACTATCAAAACAGTTAGCTGTTAAACAAGGTTTCTGGATTTGTCTAATAGATACGAAATATTAATCAGTTTTTTACAAACATGGTCTATGTGCTCTTTCCGTTTCATTTGTTCAGCTGTAGGTATATAAACTCAGGAATTACTAACTAAAACTAAAGTCTGACAAACAAGCTTACGAGCCATGTCATGGGAAGTTGTCACATTACCTATGGACATTTTCGACGTCAGAGTTGCTTATATTTTACAGCCTTCAAGGACTAACCAGTTCGGCAAGACACCATTATAGATGCAGCGTAAGACACATAAAGAGCCAATGTTCGAGCTTGTCAGTAAGGTTACTGTCATTGAAGCTTAAGATTGCGTGCCTTTGCACAGAGTTAAATAGGTCAAACTAGTTTGGAAAAACTGTGGAGCATACGCCCAGAGG
>DWKW01000864.1:0-14325 GCA_018250115.1 Doberes anticus
ATAGAGGTGCGTGCCGGGGTTTGTACCTCGACCCACCGAAGCGGGGTCGAGATGCTTAACCACTAGGCTATCACTCACTTTTGATTGATAACAAATGTATGGTAACTAAGATTTATTTTTTAGTTTTAACTCATAATCTTTTTTGCACTATCGAACTGCTGCCACTGCATCCAGACCGATGTTTCGGTCTAAAGGACATGAATGGCCGAGCGCTCACTCTAGCTATGGGCACTGTTCAATCAAGTATTTGCAGGTAGCGCTCGTTATTTTTTCGAATGACCTCTTTTAATTTCTATACCTAAACTGAGGTTTGTTCTAGATATTTAAAATCTGTATAACACTCGTATTAACCGTACAATAATAATAAAGTTAGCTAACTGTTTATTTCAGGAAACATATAGACGGTGGGCTTGCAGCACGATGGTGCCGCTGTGGGTGGAAGAGGGTGCCGAGGAGGGCGAAGAGAACGGGCGGTCAAGGCGCGCGCCTGCCGAGCACGCGGCGCGGTGGCGAGCGAGGCACCTGGAGCGCGTCGGCCATCTGGATCGGCGGCGCGGCGGCGGCGTAGTCGGCCGCTGGGTGCGCGCTGCCGCCGCAGGCCCCGGCCGGCCCCTCGTCCGCCTCAAGCCTTGCCTCTCTGTCTGCCAGCTCGTAGAGCAACACTGCCCCTACTTCCTTCCGGCGGACCGCGCGCCCGCATATCCCACACAGTACGCCGGCGAGCCTACGTTCCTATGCCTGGGTAATATATACTACTATAGTAATATTTAAAAAAAAACATGATCAATCAGCAGAGGACTAATTTACTTGTCATCATGCAAGTAGTAGTCTTGTGTCTGTAGGTTGGTCTTAAAACAAACACGGCAAAGTAAATATTCATGTCTTACGTCCATGACACGTCCGTAGCAGAGCTTATTAATTACACGACTTTAAAAACAAATACCTGGCTCAAGCTATGGTCCCAATTCCTAAAGCCAGGTTATTCAATATACATCGGCTGGGCTGCGAGCGAGATCCTATGAAGTATTCTATCGTGTTGTTTAGTGTTTTTTATTCAGCTAGTCCTCGTTGTCGGTAGCCTTGTTATGGAGGCAGAGTTAAGCTCTATATTTCTCGTGTAGATGCAATTATGAAATCCGTATAAGAAAAAAATCACGGACATAGTTCTGAAGTGACTATGTGAAAGTCATATAGAAGTCACTGCGTAAGAAAGATTTCAAAATATTCAAGGGCACGGAGCCGATCGGCCTGGGTCCATTCAGGGGATCCTAAGTCTAAAAGTAGGTCTCCAAACACTGAAAAATAGACCTTATATGAACGGAGACATATGAAAGTATCATTAATTAGTATTGATGATAATATAATCCGCATACAACCTGAAATAGACTATTTTTTGTCATTAGTGTACATATGTATAATAATGAATTAAAAAGTAAACAATTTTGTTGCTTTTTTTGTAAAACATTTGTTTAATACCTATTTATCATTTCACACAGTATTGAGCAACCATTATCAAATATTTAAAAAAATATTAGCAAGTGCATGAGTACACATAAAACAAAGAGCAGCAGATGAATTAGGCTCGATTAGCTTTCACTCCTGCTGTGGCCAACAGTTCAGAATGAACGCTCAAAAAAACTTCGTCTTTTGTCGAGAAAGGCCTCTTTATTTTACCTCTTTCTCCACTTAACCAATTGTTGCTTCTTGACTCTTCCGCTTGACTTAAAATTTTCTTTGTTTGCTATCTCATGCAAGGCGCAATCTTACTCGTTATGAGTACAATGGGACGTTCACCGCTTGTTAAATTCTAAAGGAAAAAAAAACATTCCATTGAATAGGAGTTAACTGCCAACCATTAAATGTAAGTCTTTTTTAAAGTCGTAGAACTTTCCTGTACTGTGATCGGCTGTAAAGGAATATGCATCTTCCATAGCTTGGTAAGCATAGCCCACTTTTACAACTATAATCCATTCTAAGAGACAAAATTAGCAAATGGTTTGGTCTCCGATAAAGTTCCAGTTAACATAAAACTGATTATAAAAGTACGTATTTAAAATATTCAATTTAACGATTTTAAATACCTTTGTCCGCTTCTTCCAGACGCGCGAATTCCAGAAACAGGTGCGCAAGCAAATAAATCAAACTACGGGCCGGACGAGTGCTGCTACTGGTACTGTGAGGGGCGGCTATGCTACCGCTGCGAGGCGCGGCTGAGCGAGCCGTCGCGGCCTGAACCCGAGCAGTGCGTGCCGGTGGAGGAGCGCGTGGCCACGTGCTCCGTGCCATACCAGGCGCCCCCCACCGACGCCGCACCCTCACACACCTCCACCCTCCTTCTAGTTGCGCTTCTCGTTATATTTACATTGTTACGGACCCGCTGGACAACAACAATACGTCTAGTGAATGTGCGCGGTTCGCGGTTATAGTTTTACGTTATTGTGCGTTGCACTCCTGTGTCCCGCGATTGCCGGACTACGATTAGAACTTCTATTAGTGCTGTACTTATGATAATAAATTACGAGCGATGACGAAATCGAAGCCGCAGCTGACTCGCGGCGCGGGGCTTTGCGCGCACGCCGCGAGCCCGCGGCGGTTTTATAGACTGTAAGTTTATGTCAGTGTCCGATAGATTGGTACATCCAAAACAAAGAACACCAAATGTTCTCATGGTTACTTGATGCGTTGTGTCGTGAGCGCTGTTAGCCGAGTTTCCGGCCAAAATTTCGTTAAGAAAAGATGTTTGTAATATATTTTAAATAGGATTTTACAGTTAAATCATACACATCGTTTGAAGCACATATTACCGATTTTAAGTTATTTTTGCTAAAATAGTTTACATAGAAGCGATATTTTAAATTGTTGAGATTCAAGATGATTGAACTGAGTGTTATGTAATGGATTATGAGATTATGGTACTTTTATACGGTGCTTAATGCTACTACCTACTTTCTTCGAAATTGTTATGTTGAAAGGCACGACAGAACGTCATACAAAATCTGGAAAAGTGAATGTTAGTGAAGTTGAAACGAAAACAATTTTTTTTAAACATAGAGATGATTGAGAACACAATAAACATATTTATTATTTTGATATTTTTACAATAGCCATTGGTCTAAGTTATTATAAAAATTGTTTTATGATATCACAACATGGGAAACCGGCGGGAGCATTGAGACAAGGTCGGTCGGTGAGAACATGAAACTTGTATGTAGAAATCCATTGCTCCCATTGAAATATTAAGTTGGAAAAATTGTACATTTCAATACTGATTGGATCCTGTTACAACGTGGAAGCAATGTGACCATTTCTAGACGACCACCGATTTTGTAGAAAACTGCATAACCGAAGTAACTTTGGATAATAAATATGATTAATTAATAATAGTACAGTAGGTAGTGTGTAATCCAATGTGGCCTGGCTTTGTGGTCGGTGAACCTTGTCGCGATGTTCTACCGCCTGCGAAAGCCTAAACACTGCACTTTGTTGTAACTGGTATATTGACTAAAACTTATATTAGAGTTAATAAAAGTAGTTGTTGTTTTGTATGAAATAAAAATGACTTTATGCGTATAATGAAAATTATATGTAATATATCCGTCTCGTGAATTAATACATACCATAAACAGATCTGACATGGTTGAGCATAATTTTTATATAGATTAATTTTAAATATATATATTGTGTATATATATATTGTGTCGAATGTCCGGAAACGGTAGTGCAGCCTACGCCGTAGGTTTAATCGTTGTCATGTATAGGTAACAGCATTGTTGGTTTGTTTATTTTTTGAAAGGTAATGAAATTATAATAGTTAAAAGTATCGTATCGTTAAAAGTTATTATGTGATGGAATACAAATTAAAAAAATGATTATTAAGACTTTATTGAATGAACATTTGTTGAGATTGTCCTCGAGCGAGGACGTAGTTGTTGTATTCAATGATAAATGATAATAATATTAAGTAAGTTATTTTTTACGTTTTTATTGTGTAAATATATCAAAAACGGTTTGTTGTTTCCATTCCCATAACTTACTAAACTTAAACCAAGCCACCGAAGGTGCTAAATGTCTATTAATGCTTCTTAGAATTTTGTTTTACGACTTCTTCCAACCTAACTAATATCTGTTTGTCGGTCTGCTCGATGTTGTATGTATGGAGTAATGGGGTACATTAAATACTTATTTGAACTTTAACCCATATAAAGAGCATTAAGGCAATCAAAATCATTGAAATTTTCCTGATTAAATCATGTTTTAAGTATGCAAAATATTGGAAAAACAAACATTTTTTATTTATTTGTTATGTAGGAAATAAAGAAAGAAATTAAAATTGAAGTAAGTATTGTGAATATAAAAATGAGTGGGTCATATTGTTTTAATCGAGTTTATTATTCGCTCGTGATTCCTAGTGCCTTCACTTATTTTAAAGTGAAAGTATTGCACTCAAGGACGTTCAAATCAAGTATCGGGTATATCATTGTTCCATCCGATTAAACAATGAATCAGCATAAGAATGAAGTTTCCTTCGTTAGGAATATATGTATGTTATGTCGAAATATAGATGTTGAAGAACATAGTAATAGTCTCTTCAAGAGAGTTTAATAGAGATTAGGGTTCGAATTACTATTTATGCTAAAAATCAATGCCAATTGTTTAGCTATGTGTAAATAAAAACGTAATAAAATATAACACGAATAATGTAAGCAATTCCCACTTCAAATTTTCACTTTTGTGCCATGTATGCCTAGATAGGAAATCAAATTTATCAGCGCTTGAGATAACACTGTTTGCATCGATGAAATAGTATCAATGTAATAAAAAAATTGGGATGGTGTGGACAAATCTAGTAAAAAAAAATTGCGTTGTAGTTTTAGCCCACCATTTATTAAGCCACGTGTCAAATATACTGAAATTACGTTATCTAGGGAAACAAAACGTTGGCCCTATGAAAATGAAACGTCTCTCGCAATTCATCAATATACATTTTCCGACGGCAATTATTTTCTTTAATATATTTATTTTACGAAAAATTTGGAGCTGACCTACATATGTATATACATCTTATTGCAATTACAGAACGTATTTATTTTGAGTTCTTAAAAAAATCTAATTATAGGTTAACGTAATAACCGAACAAATAGGTTTGTACTACCTATTATTTTTAAAAGTAATATATTATTAAGTATTGAGCAATTACAATCAATGATGTAACCAGTAAGCTTTGCTGTCATTTGTGTCACAAATCAACATGTTTAAAGGCTAACGGTTAATTATTGGCAATGTAATGTGCGCTTTCAATTTAGCCACCAAAATGTTACCCGCGTTCGCAGTACAGTCACACGAAATTGACCATAAATTAATCAGCAAGCATAAGATTTGGTTAAATTGTAAATGAAATTCACTTGTCAATATAGCATTAGTTTAAGTATTTCAGGAAAAATGTATGCAATCATACGCAAAATAAAATTGAATATGAACTTTTAACACAACTATAATAGATTTATCCCTTTGTAGTATTTCTGCGATAACTTTACAGCCCTGCAACAACTAATCTGAATGTATTGGCACAAAGTGAAATTACGCCACTGTACATGCACACAGTACATTTATTGAGTGGTGGCAATATGGTTCGAAATAATGTTTTTAACAAAACTTCGCTAGATTTGTCTTTATCTGGAACGAAGGTCAAGGTACAACTATTAAAATGAAACGATTACAATGGTTCTTTAATTGAAACGAAGTCGTATTTAACTTTTATGACTGGATGATATCATTATCTAATTTCATAATTTTGTAGTTTGTTCGTAAGAATATATGAATATAGGTTTAGCCTTTCGGTCATCTTATGCAATATACCTTATGAAACTGAGTATCAACATGTGAAACGTTCTGTATGGAGGACCCTGACAGACTAACAAACAGATGTATTAGATAAGACGCTTGTAACTTTACTATTTTGTAACATTAGCAACTATAGGGCTTATTTCAACCAGATGACTGACGTCAGTATAATTTTTTACAACCAGCTACCTAATTGGTGCAATAGGTGATTTCAGACCCTCGTAGCAAAGGGCTTTTCCACGATATCTACATGTATCTATGTATAAATTATCAAAATTTAGAATTAGAGAAGAATTACTAGAACGTAATTAATTGGATCAATTTCGAGCACTCGTTAAAACTTACACATTGACCGTACATTCCTTCTTTTTGGATGTTTCTACTCTCTCTCTATCTCTAGCTATGTCTCTCAATAAATTTTCACTCGTTCACTGTTCTATTCTAGAGTAGATTATAAAGACCAAAAGAGAAGAGTTCGGTTCGAATGTTGTTTCATGTTAAAATTCAGGTCTCGTATCGATTAAAGTTGGGAAAATTTATTTCTGTAGTTAAATTGCGGCGTTGGGTTAGTGGCATTATTATACTGATAGAATACAGAACAAAGCAGTAACAACTAACAACCGTAATCGGTTATAACATGAAGGTCTCGATCGTGATCTGTAATTACATTTTTATTAATTTCGTAGGGACACAAATGTAGCAATAATTCGTAGTGGGTAACTGATTAATCAAGTAGATCTCACAGAAATCCGGGATTGTTAGCGCGGCACCGCGTACTTTGTAGGTTTAGTCTAACGGATGTAATTTGATGTTTCGTTGAATGTTTGATGATAGTGTGTACGTTATGTTTTTGAATAATATACGTATGTTTTGATGTACATAATAAAGTGTAAATGTTTAACGCACAAATAATAATGAAAAAATGAATTCTGATGTAAAGCAGAGATGAATCTAATATGTATTTAGCTGTAAACTATAACATGAAAATAATCGATTAGGAATACGAATGTAGGAATTTTCGTGCTCCGAATGCTGCCAAGTTCGAAATATCTAATGTTTTTTTTTGATATGCAGAATTGATTGGATACAGTGAAGGTAGATTTCGTCGGAATGGAGTCCGGGAGCTCCTGGGGTGTATCCTAACACATACTCACGAAGTCCAGTTCCACGTAAATTACTGGTTTCAAATGCAGAACTAAGTATTTGCTAAACCTTAAGCATGTCCACCATTTTAGGGTAACGCAACAACTGTCATCTGTCACGCGAACGCACAAATCTTAAGAGAATATGCTTTCGGGGTCGTCCATGGGTGGTAAGAATTTATTATTATTGCTCTTCTGATTAAAATAGAATAATGTAAGAAGAACACCAAAAAGTAGCCTTTACGTATTAGCAAAATCTACCCATCCAAGAAATAGTGAATTGATTATGCAGTTATGTATGTACGATTAAATATAAGATACAATAATTTTTTACCACATACCAGCTGGATAGGCGATAAAAATCGTGATTAATAAATAGGTATTATTAATAGGTAAATACGTAATTCTCAAGGGAAATTCTTATTCCGACTTGTATTGTGAATTCTCGTAGGGGATTTAGGATTTGACGGCATGAAATATCACAGATATCTGGAATACAACGAATAAATTATAAACACAAAGTCAACTAAATGATTATAAATAGGTATAATCATTTGTAATTTTAAATGGAGAATGGGGAATTATTTGATGTCGTTTGACATTAAACTGTCCATTAGTGGCATGGCTGCGATGCTTTAAACAAATATAATAACAGTTTTAAACAGTTTTATTAAAGTTGTTCAAAATCTGATTTAAAAAGAAAGTTGATACAAACCGAAATTTATAAATAAAATAGTGACCAGTTGTTAAATTAATGAATTTTGAAATAAATCTAGCCACGTTTTTTTTTCAAAACCAATGCCTTAGCTAAGTCACTAATGACTGGTGTTTAAGCAGCGAAAGAGAATTCCAAAATTAAAACAATAGTACGATATTGCCTTCGTAAGTATCTAAATAGAAAAGTGATAAGTAATAAAATAAGATGCTAAAAAGTCTTATGAGAAACCATGTATGATAATTAATAGGAACATTAATATGTATGTGATTCTTAATCGCGACTTTTCATATGATTCATTCTCATTTACCTACCCCGAAAGTTTCTCTACCAGCGCGGTGAATGAACCTTATTTGATAATTCCCATAAAAAGTTGTTTACGTTAAGTATAATTTGCAAACATCGCGCAGCCAATTGAGCAGGAAAATTACCGTCGTGAATATGTGTAGCATTGATGATAATGACCGAATCATTTTTTTTAATAACTTATTGTGCAGAAACACACGATGCAAGGTCTTGTAAAATGTACAAATTCTCATTTGGTTACGCGATGTTCTTGTAAGCAGTAGCGCCGACGCAATTTCTTATATTTTATATGTTGATGTATACATATGTAAGCATAAACATAAATATTTGTAATTAGCGTCACTTCCACCTCATGATATACATGTGTTGAGTTGATTTAATATAGTTACGTAATAGGATTAAATTAAGCCGTACCTGCGATAAAACGATCGATGTTGAATTTTAGTGACACTCCAAGCGCAGTTTTTGTACTGGTGACGAATTTGATGTGTGGCCATAATTGTGTTATACTTACTTAAACGAACATCATTCGTCTTCACTACTTTATAAAATAATAGGTTCTAGATCATATAAATATATGTATTTTTAAAAACAATTATTTGTATTTAAATTCTTTCGTGTTCATCTTTTAATAACAGTACATCAATGAGATTTATCTGTTCACGGGCTCCGTATCTATGTTTTATAAAGGTTTATATAAAAGTCAGAGAGGTAACGCAACATACAAATATTTATCCTAATCGAATGCAACTGTTAGGACACTCGGCGGGCGACGCCAGGGAACACTGCCAAAGCACCCGGCTGATAAATATATTGATATGATCTAGGATGTTGTAGGTGTTTTTTGAGTAGTAATTGTGTACTAAGTCTTCTGTTCTACCTTCTAATGATACAATGCGACAGAATGCGAGAGGGCGGGCGGAGTTACGTTGCTACGCCACTACGACGTAGCCGCGACATGCTCCCCGCGCCGCCCCGTCACTCCCCGCCGCGTGTAGATATCGTTCGACACTCGAATTAAGATTAATCGTTCAATAATTGTAGACAGGTTTTGAAGTTATTATTATTTGCATTTTCCTAAGAGTTAGAACGATTGAGACAGTAGGTCGCACGACCCTGTTGTGGTGAATTGTGAAGATGTTTACTAAAAAAATACATTTATGAAAATTGAATAAAAACGAAAAATATTGTCATATAAACTTGTAATTATTGAATTAAGAAGGATTATTGGTGAAAAAGAAAACGTTAAATAAACCGATTAAAATACGAGTGCGGCTGTCATTTCCAGTTCCCTGTAGTGCCCCAAAACGAGTACGCATAAAATTAAAGACGGTCATCACTTTAAATAGTTTAATACAAAATTGTCACTTACGTCAATATCACACTCGAACTTACATCATCTATTTATATTAAGTATAAAAACTATGACTTTTTAAATTATTTATCGTTCTCGCAACTGTATAAAAAGAGGCACTCGTCATCACAGTAAGGCGTTCGCTATACACAATTTACACGCACACTGGACACCATCACAGCGGGATCCCGGCGGGCGGGAGGCGGGGTGCGGGGGCGCTAGGCGCGCGTCACCGCAGCCACCAGCAGCGCCAGAAGCAGCGCCAGCGCCGGCCGCGCGGCACTCGCGCCGCTGTCGCCCTGCGAGCCCTCCGCGCCATCTGTGCCACACCACGAGGGACGTGCTTACTGATATGCATTGGTTACTACGAATGGTGCTAACGTGCAACTAAACTGTTCGTGTTAACAGATGCATGTTCTCTACGCATTATTCATCGCTCTGACCCTCCGTGATTCGACATGCACGAAACTGAGTTACTTACATACGTTGTATAACCCGATTGAATGTCCGGCAATTTGCTATGTTCCATTAAATAAATTGTGCACGTTGCTGTGACGAGGAGCGGGATGAATCTTGCGAAGGGAGCAGTGTGTAATGTGACATAAACACGGACACAAAAAACAAATAGAGGCGGTTATTAATCAAAACGGATTTTACGAGTGGTAGCGAAAGGAAATGAAAATAAACCTACGGTGCGGGTATGTGACGTCGCGTCGGAGGACGTTTGTGCCCTCCTAACGTTATGGAGTCAGGTCAATGACTACTACACTCTAGCTCCCTCTGACTGTACGCTGACCACTGAAATGTGAATCGCTCTTTAGTTACAGACTTTTATATACCGCAACCGTTACCCACGTGCGATTCTACGCTACTTTCTACTTTGTAATATTATGCTATAGGTATCTATATATTTACACATGCACTTGGAATTATTCATAAACGATTATTATTGTATCAAATGCAAATTACTTAAAATAATGATTAGGATTATCTATCTACGTAATGTCATTTACTTATGTATACATACATCGTTAGTGTATCATAATCAACAAACTACGAATATATTAGTCACGATTAAAACTTTCGCTCAACTACCGATTATACCGCCGTTATAAACCAAATATCGTTAAAACCAATATCTTGTATTTAAAACAATTAAAATATCCTCCATTGAATAAAGACGGTGAGTTGTGCTCAAATAAAACAAATCGTGCACTGTTTCGTAATGGGGAAAACAAACCGTGCTAACAGCGTACTAAGAAAAAAATGTTCTTACATGAAAACGCGCCGAATTATATTTATACTTCCTCGTTAAATATTCAAGACGAATACTTTTACATTACGCTTCATTGTATCTAGAAAATTTAATACAGCAAAGTATACTTTTCGTTTGTAGTTTACATATTACGGGCGTACTGTACTAAAATTGCAATAATACCTAAATTTCATGGATATCCTATTAAGTTTTAAATAGTTTATATATAATGCAACTTAAAGTCTACAAAATTTTTACCAAGAATTAGATTGTAGTTAAATTGACCTTCACATTTATAGAGCATTAAGTTATTTGGTGAGGCTTAATTTGGCTGAATATGATATGTGAATGTGCAAGCAAATGGAAAAGTAGTAAAATTGAAATTATAAAATATTAAGTCCCTATAATAAGAATACGGATTTTACGATCTGTATAAGCTTGTTACAGACTTGTTACCGCCAAATGGATATCTGTTATTTATGGGCTCGTACAATTTATAACGAAACAGTTAATAAACTTTTACAGTGTTGTTATAAATATCTGAAGGGATGTTATTGTAACTTCCAAATAATTTCAATTTTACTAATGCAATCCGGTTTGTTACCACTACACGTGCTACATGCGAGAAGCATATACGTAAAGTACAAAATAAACATGCAAATTATTGTGGGATGAAGTAAAACGTACAGGCAACGCATGACAAGCTCGCCGGTACTAAAATCACCGCTAACGTCTTAATCTCACTGGTACTCATGTTCTCCTATATTACTAATTGAGTCTTTGTTCTTTATATTATTTCTATGTACAATTGTTCAGGAACTCTGCACCGAGGCTATTTCCTGAACCAGAAGAATGACCGTGGAGCGGATGATTTTACACCTAGAAAGACAAAACACACAAACACAAATCGTAATGTGACAGGTGACATGTCCCAAGCACCTTAGTTCACGAACAGTGAATCACATATTTTTACATTTAGGTGATAAGGCATTGTCTCTTAAATATCTTGTGCATAAAACATTGTGAACAATGACATTTTAAATTAAAATAATTAAACACTGTGCACGTTTAAACAACTTGTGAAAATTGTTATTTAAATTACTTTGTGATTTTTCATCCGATACAAGTATTTTATACGTAGTTATCGTAAAAACAAACATATAGAAAACAGAATCTTGTAATCAATAAAGTATTAGAAACAAAATACTTGTTACAGATATGACATAAATCTTATCTTATGCAATTAAAGTGCACATAAATTTTGCATCAATAAAAAATGTGCAGTATATTGCCAAAAAAATTAATTGCTGCACTGTAAAACTAGATAATAAGAAATATTTGTAAAAATTTGATTATTTAAAATTATTGATTACTTTTGTGTGTTGTGTGTATGGGTTCGAGAAATTAGTTCCATTGGTATATTTTGGTCATTTACGTTATAAATCTTTGAACATTTTTTTTTCAATGAAAGTTAGTTGTGAGTGTAACATTATGTCTATTATTTCCAATGGCCCTAGAATCGAACCCAGTACCGCAGGTAATTGAGCCACCCAGAAGCTGTTGTTGTCGAATTCATCCACCGCCAACCACTGCTTTATAGCTATAGCAAGCTTGTCGCCATTGAGTTAGTTGCAAGCACTTTGAACACTGTCGGGTTAAAATCTTATAAAAAAATCCATTACCGGCTTTAATTTTTCAAGTAAAACAGTTAGCTATGATTCAATATCCGATAAAAATAATGTTAGGAAAAATATATTAGAGGGTTAGTATTTCAATTGAAAGATAAATGATGTTAAGCTTCATTAAACAATTCAGCTGGATGAAGATTATATTATCTGGAAATGATAAGTCTTTGGTAAGATGAAACATAAATAATAAAACAAGAAAATAACACAACAAATAATAATAAAAAACATAAACAATGCATTGGAATTGAAGACGGTCAATAAAATTTAGAGATGAAACTAATCTAATACAGTGTTTTAATCACATAAAACTTATATGAAACAAAAATAAGAGACAGAACAGAGGAACAATCACAGGAGCGACATATATTCATACAGTGGCGACGGTGGTCCTGATCACTTGGTATATGGTTGAGATTTACTCTTGGAGAAATATAATTTTATGTTTTACGCGTTTACAAGTTTACAAGTCAACGAATTTGTTACAACATACAAATATCGAGAGTTATGTGTCTTTTATAAGTAAGTTTGTAACTCCATAAAAAATAACTACTACATTTGCCATTCAAAATTAGGTACATTGTATACATACATATACAATGTATTGTACATTGAACACAAATCCTCTTGTTCAATTCAATTTCCAGAGTGACAGGCATTTGACACTTCCTTCATACATACAGATGCGTTTAAGTTAGATCCAGTTTACGTTTGAGCGCAGATCAAAGACAATTCGTCAAATTATAAAAAAAAAGTAAAATCTACCACAGCACCATCCATTTTCAATCATATTTTTTTTCATTTAAAATTTCAAATACATAGTTTATCCGTCAAGCTAATTAATACAATGTTCCAAAAAAAATCCAAGAGCATTCTCCAACCATACCTAATCTTCTAGTAAATAAAGAATATTGTTCCGAGTATCGGTAGCAACGTGACGTGCCACATAAATATCGCATGAAAGTTTATACGATTTCGTGCCCATTATTCCAGTGTATCACGTCCACGTAATCATACAAACCGGACGCGTTCCTTAAGTAACGCATCACGACCTACTCTGGCAGATTATTCTCTCTACACTACATCCGCAAAGCACGAAGAGTTTAGTACATTGACCCCTCAGTACTCGTCTGTGGCTCGTATAACTTTCAGTTGTGTTATTGGCATATTGGCCTCTGCATCTTCACCTGGTTTTGGTGGTGAATTACACGTGTAAAAAAGTCGAATTAAATAGTGGGGAAGGGTCGGAGTGAATTCAGGTCGTAGCCTGAATTTGTGTCTCCTCCCCAGGAAGAAGTTGCACTGGCCCGTGGGACCGATTTGAAGGTGTGAATACCAATCACGGCTCACGTATTTTCGTACGCGAGTGACCGAGAGGCAAGTGAGGGGTCATTGTAAAGAATCTCGTGTCTTGCATCCTACGGCTTCCCTACTCCAGCCCCGGGCGGCCCACGTACCTGCGTCGAACAGTATGTCGCCGACGTCGTCGTCGTCGGTGTCGGGCGTGGCGGCGATGCGCGCGTTACCTGCGACGGTGCCGCGCGGCGCGCTGCTGCATCCCAGCCACCAATAGGCGGTCGAGCGCGGGAACGCGATATTGTCCGTGTCCACCTGTCAATGGACCACTCGTTTGTATATTACTCGCTACCAAATGATTTTTTTGTGAAGTTTGATATGGGGATAGCTTGAAGCACATTCAAAGGCATATGTATCAGCCCGTTTTGGTCCAAAGCACGGGTCTCTGTTCAGAGATGACAGGGATTAGGCCTAAGTGGTGGTAGAGTCTTATGTGGGAAGCTCGCCTGCGGCGGCACCACCATGGCAGAAATAGGTGCCGTAAAGCAACAGTGTGAGAACTGCTATGTTTCGGTTTGAAGGGTGTAGTTAGGCAGACGACAGTGCGACGACGGGAGGCATTTCAACGTAGTACTCAGGAGTAGCATCGCAGCAACACACAACCTCAGGTGTGGATGTCCATGGGCTGCAGAGACCACTTAACATCAGGTGGCCTGCATGCTCGTTTGCTA
>DWKW01000865.1:0-14323 GCA_018250115.1 Doberes anticus
AGACCATAGGTTGGTTTGAGTCCAACAGTTCCGCATAACGCAGCCGGATTTCGTGTAGAGCCTCCTGTGTCTGAACCGATGGCGGCAACGCAAGATCCCGTGCTGACGGCAACAGCGCTACCTCCTGAGCTGCCTCCAGCGATCCTCCAGTCCTTCCCGTAGCACCAAGGGTTCCGGGTCGGTCCAAATATAGAATCAATAGTTCCCGCGCCCATGGCGAACTCGTCCAGGTTAGATTTGCCGATGAGACATGCACCAGAGTTTATCAATTTAGAATAAACAGTTGCATCGTAAGCCGGTACGAAGTTCTGGAGCATTTTCGAAGCACAAGTCGTCGGAATGTTTTTCGTACAGAAATTATCTTTCATTGCGATTGTAATGCCGTCTAATGGGCGCGTCTGTTTGTCTATATAGAAACGTTTCTCGCTTTCCACGCTCTGGTCTTCAGCTACATCTTCAGTTAAAGTGATAAAAGCGTTCAATTCGCTTCCTTGTTTCGCTTTCTGTAAACACAAATCCACGAAACTTGTTGGCGTTAAGAGCTTCTCCCGATACGCTTTATGGATCTCCTTTATCGTAAACGACGTTAATTTGTTCATTTTTATTCAGAAACCTTACTAAATTCCTATAAAAAGCCAATTTTTTCACTAACGAAAGATACAACACAATATGTCAGTTGACAAAAGTCTAGCTTACAGTTAATACTACAAAAGTCAGTTGGTCAAACGTCAGTAAAAATCAAAGTTGGTAGGATAATTTATAACGTACTTTTAGAACTAAATGTATTGTAATCTACTTACCCGTAGCCTGTTTCTCCAAGTTATCCCTTAAAACTAAGTTACTATGTAACTTTTCATAATCTTCGGTGCTATCCATATTTGCTTTTACGTTTATTTTTTAGTCCATTTTATACAAAGTAATACAAACAGAAAATTTATTTTACAAGATCTTGCTTGGATTGTTTTGAATTCGCTTGACATTAGCTTTTTAAATAAGCCAATGAGAAATTTAGGCAAAAATAACATAAAAACATTCATCCTTACCATTTTCAAAAAATGAAATGCTCATCTCGGTAAAAAAAAAAATTATTAAAAGATATCAAATTATTTGATCTTTTCATAAGTTTAAGAAATGTAAAATGAAATTTAAAAAATATTTGTGCTTTGGACGATAATATTTCATGTCAATGGTAATTTAACTACGATAGTAGAAAGAAACTCATTCACATCGTAGAATCGAACACATAGTATCTGGAGCTGTCATTGATTTTGCTTGCTTTTTAATGTTGAATTAAATGAAACTTATTTTTGTTTCAATTTATAAAATTATTTATGAACTTTAAATATTAGTAGACTAACTTTATGTAACAACTAACAGTATAATAATGGCTCATTTGCAATATATGCCGGTTGATCAAAGATTGGTGGATCAATTAGTTTATGAACTAAAATCTAAAGGAATTTTCGATCAGGTATGTTCTAAAAATAAATTACGCATTTGTAGTTTTGATATAAATGAGTAACTTAACTATTAATTTTAGAATTTGTTCAATTTTATTGTAAACAGATGAAATTTTTAGTATATTATAAATTCCTAGTAAAAATGTTGTACTTTACAACACTTGTTATTTTCATTAAAAATCAAAATTATATAAAACGTTTATAGCAATTTTCTTTTCTATGTGAGATAGAACTATTTGTATGAAAATTTTCTATTTACAAGAATTTTTGTCATTGTAACTAATCAATTGTGGTAGCCATGTTGCTTACTTTCCAAACTTTGATTTACAAGTTTTGTTAGAATTAATATTGATCTCTTTCTTCTTGTGTAACGAGAAATTATACTATAATTAATATAAACATGACACAAAGGTATTGCAGTCAAATATTTGTTTTATTATTACTGTGAAAATTGGGTTCTATTTCATGAACTTCACATTTCCATAAAATTCTGAACAGAACTGCATCTGATATCCAATTATTATGCCTTGCCTTAATGCAGATAGCTTTTTTTGCCTTCTGGTACTTTATTATATTCGGTTCCTTAAGAAATTTGCATATCTTTTGACTCAATACAAAGATATAATTTAAAATAAAGTTCTATGATTTTTGTTGATTTAAAGTACTTGATTTTCTTTAGAATAATGAAATGAAGAAAAGAAAATGAAGATACTCATTTGCAAGTGCAGTTTATTTGATAAATGAATATTTAATGAGCGCTAAGATACTGAAAAAGAATTAATGTCTAGTTATTTTTGGTTATGTGATTTTTTTGTTACCTCAAGTCTTAAGTGGAGTGCAAACCATACAGACCAAAACAACACTGGGTACATTACTGCTTAAACAAAATAGTGCTAGTGACTTCTTTATGAGCTTTCTTTGTGATGCTGTTGTGGTGCCATTGCAGAAATAGATTTCTGCTATAAAACAGCAATGTTAACACATGTTATGTACTGGTTTTAAGAGTGTTATATATAATAATACAACATGATACAGGTATATGTTATTTGTGTTATTTAGTAGTAGTAGCAGATAGCCTAGTGGTTAAGTGAGTGGTGGCCTAGTGTTAAAGAATTGTGACCTTCTGCTCTGTGGGTCTGGGTTTATATCCCGACTACCAGCATATCTAAATATCAAAATGGTTATTTATTATCGTTTCAAAATTATGTGCCTATTGGAAATTAATTAATAATCACTCGCTTTAACATGAAGGAAAACATTGTCAGTAAACCTGCATGCCTCAGAGTTCTCCATAATGTTTTCAAGGCATATTATGTCTGCCAATCTGCACTTAGCCAGGGTGATGACTCTGGCCTAAACACTCATCTCTGAGGAGCGACCCATGCCCAGCGATGGGACAATAATAGGTAATGATGATGCAGACTATACTAAGACAAGACACATTCTAACCTAACCTAGTTCACAGGAGTAGCAATTCTGAATGTTGCTATTAGTATATATGTGTTGTAGTAATGGATATTGGATGTTATAGTGGTAGAATTTTATATCGAAGGCTCGTCTGCGGTGGCGGCACCATTGCACCGATTTTCTGCTGCAGCAGTGTGAGAAGTGCTGTGTTTTAGTTTGTAGGTTAGGCACTGGATGGGCATTCCAATGTAGTCCTCAAGAGTAGCAACGCATCTACACACAACTTCAAGTGTGGATATCCATGGGCTGCAGAGACCACTTAACACCAGGTGGCCTGCATGCTTGTTTGCTTTTCTGTTAATATAAAAAAAAAATGTTGATGTCCGATCAGACTGCAGCTGTATGACTGACTATATGTTAGTTTGTTATTCCTTTAAGGAAGGATTTAATATAAATAAGTGATTTATCTGACTGCAAACTTTAAGCAGACTGGTCATGCACCATCTCCTGAGGGCTATGGTGGTCTTCGGTATTGCCAAACTACTCAATTCAGAATGATATATATTTTTTTCATACTACAGCTTTATGGCAGAAATAGGTGCTGTGATGATGTTGAGACAAGCATGTCTTAGACATAAGACTCTAACACCAACAAAATAAGTTATTAAATTTATTTCCTTTTTTTTTAATTTATTTCCTTTTTTTAACTTTTTCACACTTTCTTAAATTACCTTTGATGGTTATAGTCTTATGTCAAATGTTTGTCTGCGGCAGCACCTAGTTCTATCATAAATCAGCTGTGAGGATTACTGTTTCGGTTGAAGGATCTGGTCAGCCAGAATTCACTGAACAGGTGCCATTGCGACTTACTCTTCTGGAGTTGCAATCTATCAATGTACCTATGACAGGACTTTGGTCAGATTTTGTGATTGGATGTGTATATCCATAGACTATAGTGACCGCTTAACATCAAGGGGCGGTATGCTAGATTGCAATTCTGTTCATTAATTTTTTAAACCCCACAGAAGGGTGTAATGGGTGTTAATAAGTTCCTAATTAATAGCTGAATGGATTTAAATAAATTGTGGTTTGATGATAGAATCTTATGTCGGAGGCTCGCAATGCCTTTTACTGTTGTAAAGCAACAGTGTGAGAACTGCTGTGTTTCAGTTTGAAGTGTGTAGTTAGGCAGATGACACTGGACAGAAGGCATTCAAACTTAGTCCTCGGGAGTAGCAACACATCCACACACAACCTCAGGTGTGCCCATGGGCTGCAGAAACCACTTAACATCAGGTGGCCTGCATGCTCGTTTGCTATTCAGTTAGAATTAAAAAAATCCACTGATGCATTGCCACTGCTGAGGTCTAGTGTATTATGTATGTATGTATTTTAAAGATATTTCTGCACTATGTAAATGAACTGTGGCAAGTTAAATTTAAAATACAAGTAAGCATAACAATCATATTTCTCTCTGAAGTTATATCTAAAGCATTTACTTTCATCTTAAAACTTAATCACTATCTCAGAGTGTCTGTTTGTCAGCTGAGTTCTTCTAAACTGTATAACGGGTTTGATGCAATTTTTACTGTCATTAGTCTTTTCATTAGGCGTTGAAACCAAATTACTTGCAGCACCATTATAATACCTGTAGTGCAACAGTAATCATTAATCATCATCATTCCCTTAAAGAGAGGTTAAGACTGTGAGACATAATTATATGAGCTGTGGCATTGTAAGTGTATCATATTTCGATGGTGGTAGAGTCTTATGTCGAAGGCTCGCCTGCGGCGGCAGCACCGCTGCCCTATTTCTGCCGTAAAGCAGCATTGTAAGAAAAGTTCTTACAAGTTTATCGGTTTGAAGGGTGTAGTTAGGCAGACGACACTGGATGGAAGGCATTCCAACGTAGTCCTCAGGAGTAGCAACCCATGCTGAGACCGCTTAACGCTTAATAAGGTGGCCTGCATGCTCATTTGCTATTCTATTATCAATTAAAAAAATTGGTCTGCTGTTACTCACTTTGCCGAAGTGGTAGACTATGACTTTGACAATCACATCTCTGAGAAGAGATCACAGTGTGCCCGAGTCTTTAAGCTTGAGTCCGCACATAGAAAATGTAAAATAAAAAATTCATCTTACTGTTTAACCTTTACAAATCATTTTCAGTTCCGCAAAGATTGCATAGCAGATGTGGATACCAGACCAGCTTACCAGAACCTGAGGCAGCGCGTGGAGTCCTCGGTGTCAACGTTTCTGTCACGGCAAACCTGGCAGCCAGACCTTAACAAGAATCAGCTGCGAGAGAAGCTGAGGAAAAATATTCTTGAGTAAGTAAATGTTGTTTTTTTCCAGAAATACCAATTGAATACCAATTTTATGGTGGTAGAGTCTTATGTCGAAGGCCCGCCTGCGGTGGCACCACCGCTACACCTACTTCTGCCGTAAAGCAGCAGTGTGAGAAGGGCTGTGTTTCGGCTTGAAGCATGTAGTTAGGCAGACAACATTGGACGGGAGGCATTCCAACGTAGTCCTCAGGAGTAGCAACACATCCACACACAACCACAGGTGTGGATGTCCATGGGCTGCAAAGACCACTTAACATCAGGTGGCCTGCATGCTCGTTTGCTATTCTGTTATTATATTAAAAGTCTAGCATCAGTAACCCTTCATCCAGTCCATTCGTAAAGGATAGCCTACCGTACTGTTTCCGAAATATGACGAAAATTCCCGATACTTCGGCCGAAACTACGGACGTCGTGTAGAGAGTAGACCCCCTGAAACGGCACGTAACTCAAGGTCAGGTCGCGCTTGAGTGACCAACTGTGTAATCCGTAATGACCGCTGAGTCACTGTTAACGTTGACCCTAATATGGTTTTGATAAAACCGTTGGACTGAATTCGAACTTCGATTGTTATCCAGTAGCCATTGTTATCCATCTGCTTTTGTGCTAGAGTTTACTTCAGCCTATGGCACAGTTGATATGGCATATTTCAACTTTTATTTTTAATTTTCTTCGTGTGTTTGATTAAAACGTAAAAGAAAGAGCGTTTCATTAGCTAGTAATATATCGAAAAATCCGTCAATCCGCCTTTGGTCGGCGTGGTGGACTATGACCTAAAATCTCATCTCTGAAAGGAGACCCGTGCCCAGC
This sequence comes from Doberes anticus, assembly GCA_018250115.1. NCBI lineage: Eukaryota > Metazoa > Arthropoda > Insecta > Lepidoptera > Hesperiidae > Doberes > Doberes anticus. The sequence continues at coordinate 6,023 of DWKW01000865.1, forward strand.
AGTGGGACAATAATGGGTTTATGGTGGTAACAAAAAATCTAGAGCTTATCTTTCAAAAAGTATATATTAAAGTACCAATTTTTGTATTTTTTGACTAAAATTTGATTTTTACGTGCATTGCATCACATAATAAGTACATGTCAGAGTTTTCCATGATGTTCATAAAAGGCGTGTAAAGTTGTGCAACCAGCACTTGGGAAGCTTAGTGGACAATGGCATTAAACCTTCTCATCGCTTAAGTGAAGCCCAGTTGTGAGGCAGTAATGAGTCGATGATGACACAAGCCAGTGCCAGTCTTCGAAGATTCCTTACTATTTCAGAACCCCGTATCGTAATCTAATTTCCTCACACGAAACAAGTTCCTATTTGATAGTGATATTTTATGGTAGAGCGTTACGTCACTGGCTCGTCTGCTGTGGTACCACCGCTGCTGTGCGAGATCTGCTGTGTTTCTGTTTGGGGTTTAAATAGAAGAAACTGCACAAGAGACATTCACACTTAGTAATCAGGAACAGCACAGCATCATGTACGACCTCAGATAGGACTTCCGTCCTAGTCGAGGTTTGATGTGGATGTCAATGCGCTGCAGCGACTACTTAATATCAGGCGGCCTGCATGCTCATTTGCTATTCGCTTCAAATATTTTTTTTTTAAATCGTTGCAATAAATGATAAGTTTTCTACGTTACAAGGCGTATGCTTAACTGGCATCCAAATACAAATTGCACGCTTATAAAAGGGACGTTGGTGCATCCGCAAGGTCACTCGCTTGAGTGACCACGCGTGTAATGCGTCTAACCACAGACTGAATACAATACGTAGTGCTTAGTGCAACTGAAAGGAGACGTGGGAACAGGTCATGCTACGTGGCTTTCCGAACTGGTTACCCATGAATATGTGTTATATTTGTCAGGTATTTTCGCGCTTTGGATGACCAAAGCTGTCAATAACATGCCGGTCTGCCGTTCGAAAGGTCCTGGGTTAGATTCCCAGAGGTGCAGAAGTTAATTATGAATTTGGATGTTCGTTTCTGGTCTAGATGTACTCGTGCATGGCACCCACGACTCAGTTAATCCCAGTGTCCAAACGCAATTACGCTTGACGCAGGCTGATGTACAGAACTGGGTATTAAGCTACACATAGGCTGTCGGAGTGTTAGTCTTGGTTATTTTAACAACCAGCTAGCTTATCTTATCTCATTTATCAGTTCGGTACAAATATTGTAATGGATTTTCAACAAACTTTCCGATGAGCTGTAGACTTGAATCTTTAAACACAGCTCTGAAATGGATGTTGTTAAATGAACCGGTGTTAAATGAACTGGTCCGTTTTTAAAGTGTGATATAAAAAGTATATTTATTACTAAATATTATGTAATATAATATGTAGGTATGGAATTGAGTGTTTACGTAGGGAATATAAAAAAAATACCGTAACCTTATTTCGTCAGGAATTTATTAAGGTGGTCCAAAGTGGATTTCTTGATTCCGCTACGCAGATGAAACCGCGAGTCACAGCTAGTGAATAAAAAAAGTATTTTTATTATTGTTATTAATTAATGAGAGTCCCCAATTTTTCTGTTAATTCCAGGGGCAAGGACTGCCGTAGCAATCTCTACCTCTTGCCGACGGGCGAGATCGTGTACTTCGTGGCGGCTGTGGTGGTCCTGTTCAATGTCGAGGAGCAGTGCCAGCGCCACTACACGGGGCACACTGATGACGTCAAGTGCCTCGCTGTGCATCCCAACAAACTGGTGATCGCCAGCGGCCAGTGCGCTGGCCACGATCGACTCGATGCAAGGGTGAGATATAGTGTTCCTAATATACATAATGTCGACATGATGTTGACCCTTTGACTCATTCATCTAGTACTCTAGTAATGTACTCATCAAGTAGCATTTTGTTTTTCTAATTATCTATAATATTACCAAGGACGGGAGAGATTGTGTGACGTAATTTGTGAACCGCCCCCTATTGTTCCAAATGGCATGTATTGAGTCTCATATGTCTCATCAAAGATGTGTGTTTAAAAGATGAGCGTTCAGGCCTTCATTCTTGTCATGTACGGATTGGCGGACTTCACATGCCTTTGAGAACATTACGGTGATCTCGCAGGCATGCTGGTTTCCTCACGATGTTCTCCTTAATGTTGAACCAAATACATTTAATATGCAGATAATTTCGATAAATGAGAGTTTTATACTCGCATACCTCGATCTATTGGAAATTCTTCATAATCGAGCAGTCACTTCAGTTCAGTCTTTTATGATCTACGGATGATAAAAAAAAACATGTGTGCAGTTCACATGCGGTAGAAGTGAAACTTTTAAAAAACTAAACTTGAAATAAATCGCATAAGAAGCAGATCGAGATAACAGGAAACACTGTATTTATATAACGTATTCTATCTCATTCTCTCGCAGGCTACATCCTATAGATGTACGTGTTGTCTCTCTTTCGTGTCGCTTTTTCGTTTCATCGAATTTCAATTGGCAACTGTGCTAAAGAAGTTTTCACTTCAAAAAGAATTTGAATTTGACGACCCGTATGGCGCCGTGGTCAACATGCAGTCTGCCGTTCGGAGTGTTCTGGGTTCGATTCCTAGCGGGGCAGAAATTTTAATGCTGAAATTAGATCTCTGTACCTGGTCGGAGTGTTTGTGTGCATGTTTCTGTCTGTGTCCATAGAACTCACGACGCAGGTTAAATCCTACTGCTAATTGTTACTACTAAGTTGGAATGCCTCTTGTCCGATGTCCTCTGCCTAACCACACCCTTCAAACCGAAACACAGCAGCTCTCACACAGCCGACGATGGTGCCGCCGCAGGCGAGTCTTTGACATAAGACTACCACCATCAAATCACCACTATTTCAATTGACAACGGTGCTAAATAAATGATAATATAAAATAAATAAACGGTCCGCCAATCCGCACTTGGCGTAGTGGACTATCGCCTAAACTCTCATCTCTGAGAGAAGACCCGTGCCCAGCAGCGGGACGATAATGGGTTGATGGTAATGGTGCTAAATAAAGTGTTCACTTGAAAAAAAACATACGTCATTCGTTAATTCCAGTTGCAGACGTCGAAATGCGCGTCGTCGACGGCGCTGTCCGCGGCGATAGCGGCGAGCGCGTGCGAGGCGGCGTGCGCGTCCCCGCTGCCCGTCAACGGGCCCGCCACGCACGCCGGCCTCGCGACCCTCGCGCAGCACACGCCGCTCCACATCGTTAACAAGTGAGCGACGGGTCCGGTCAGGGGCGGCTCGAGCTCGTGTAGCGCCCGTGTGCTATGAAACCCTGCCGCCTCCAGGCCTGACCCCCCACCCCCCACTCCGCCCGCGGCTATAGCTATTAACTTTGCCGTCGTAACAAGAAAGTTTTTTCTTATTCCATCAAGATATTTTATAAGTAGGTATAGCTTACAGTATGGTATTAGTTATGGCCTTTCTTCTTATGACGGCAGAATAATACTCATTGTTTTTATGCCTGTAGTTAGCTGTCTCAGGGGGTGGCGCGGCGGCATTGCATTGCACATCCTGCACTATAGGTTAAGCCGCCCTTGGGTCCGATGGCTGTGGTGGTAGTGGTGCCGAGTTAGGGCGGGATGTGCGCCTGGGATATTGTTGCTGCTCGTCGTTATAACTGGTGGCGGAAGATTTTTTTTTTTAAGAAAATAGCAAACGAGCTTGCAGGCCACCTGATGTTGAGTGGTCTCTGCGGCCCATGGACATCCACATCTGAGGTCGTATGTGGATGCGTTGCTACTCCTGAGGGCTACGTTGGAATGCCTCCTGTCCAGTGTCTTGTGCCTAACCACACCCTTCAAACCGAAACACAGCAGCTCTCACACTGCTGCTCTACGGCCGAAACGGCGAGCCTTCGACATAAAAAGTGTCGTAAAGCAGCAGTGTGGGAAATGCTGTGTTTCGGTTTGTAGGGTGTGGTTAGACAGACACTGGACAGGAGGCATTCCGACGTGGACCTCAGGAGCTATTGATCATTTGAATTCCAATTTCACAGTGGTCGAGTTAGCGAAACGCCGAGCACGCCGTCGCTAAGCGGCGCGGGCGTGGCGGTAGCGGGAGCGGGGGCGGAAGCGGGAGCGGCGGCGGCGGGCGGCACGGCGTCGCTCAAGAGCATGGCGCAGGAAGCCGTGCAGCGGGCCGGCCTCGACGCCGCGCACCACCAGGTCACCATTGCATTCGCACATGCAAAAGCACACACAAATACACACACACACACACACACTCACACACACATATATGCATGCAAACGGACACACAAAGACCACCAGGTCACCATTGCATTGCACTCTCAAGAAACACAAACTTACACAGACTCTCGCACATGCAAAATAACACACACATACACACACATATATGCACGCAAACGCACACACAAAGGATTGAATTATGTAACCCTTACATGTTATTATTTTCTTTGTGTCTCTTGATATTTATACAGAGACCGAAAGCAATTGACTATCTGTATTTAACCTCTGTATGATCACTGGTATCCATAACACAAGTTAAATCTTTTCTTTGATGCCAGAGTCCATCAAGTTAAACTTACTTTCCTGCTTTATATCAAAAATGTGTTTGTACTCTTTTCTTTTGGCTAATAAACGTTATTATTAGTATATTATTTCCCCGATATCGGCAAGTTTTTTTCAGCAGCGATATAATGATATCATTGAATTAAAAAACGCACTAATGCATATGATGTGTGTTGTCCCGGTTTACAAAGCAGCACCGCTCTGTTCGGCGGTGGTTTCACCTTCCGCACGATCACCGCTACCACACTACGCCGCGTTGCGCGTTCCATACTCTGTTCGCCTTAAAGGACATACTAATACTTTTGCAGTCAAGTCTTTAAAGGACTTTTAATTATCTAGAGATTCTAACACATATGATGCGGTCACTATGAAATCCCATTAAATAGTTTTCTGCGGCCTGTGATGCCGCAGGCCACACCACATAATATTTTCTAACGATCCACTGTCACGCCACGCCGGGCTTTGTATGGTTCAACAGGATTTATTTACCACGGTCTGCTGGTGTGGAGCGGTGCGTCTCGTACTTTCCCATACCGCAGAGTTTCCATCATAAGATGAACCGCCTTTTGTTAGTGAACTGTATAGCATTTATACAAGAACATACTGCAATTTGCTCCGTTTTTTGTGTATTAGATTCAGTTCTCAACTGATACCAAACAAATGATACCACGTAAAGTACTTAAAATCCATAATTACCTCATAGTAATGTTGATTCCAAGCAACAAAGTCCTATTAAAGGACAAAATTAAAAAGCAGGATGGGTGAATTAGTAAGCGAGCAAAAACGTTTTCAATTATTGTGTAACTGGAGAGTTTGTTAAAAAAGCGGACGGAAGACAAAGGTTCTGTAACGCGGCCGTTATCCGTGTGAAAGCTCACAAGTTGCTGTTATCTGTTGAGGGCCACTGTACAGGCAAAGATTGTCTCGTCGAGGAGAGCTCAGTGCGACGCGCCCCGCGGTTCGGGACGGACGCTCTACGCCGTAGACCCCTTAGCGACTTAACCGACACTACGAAAGTTTCGAACGCCGCGACTCGGTATGAACTTTTTGGATATGATCTACAACTCCACGAGGCTTTCCTCACCGTTTACCTAAGTTCGGCAATTTGAAGTACCCTACTCAATATAGTGCACTGAAGATGGAACGAAACGTTTTGCGGAAACTTTTTTAATAGATTTGTGAGTATATTTCGCGATTTTAATTATACGTTACATCAAAACAATTTAATATAATCAACATATGTAATTAAGTATTATTGCCAGCTGTTCTTCAGCTTCAGCATAATTTAGTGTCTAATTTAAGATTGTTTAATGATTCCATTGATTGTTTTATATTAAATATACAAAAACTAAAAATGAGACTTGTAATCTTAAAATACTACTTTTTATTTCGGATTAAGGCACAAAATTTTATTGTCCAATTAGCTTTGAAGCAAATTACAAAGCAGTTATATTTGGAACAGGACTTTATTTTTATCATATCATCAAATAAAAGTACTTAGAACAACAAAGAAAATTACCCGAAACGATCGCCGTTGGACCCTCCCAATTTTCTTTTGGATCCTTTGTTTTCAGGCTGTAGGTACCTTTGCTTTTATCAAAATGTCTTTGCCTCGCCAGTTTGTCGAAGATTAAAGGAATAATTAGTACTGATGGTGACTATGTATTGCTTTGAGATCTTAACTTTATAGATGCTTTACGTCTCTAATTTCTTGAATGGTGTCAAAGAATCTAAGCGTCAAATTGTTAAACAAATACCATCTTAGTCTCTTACATACCTGTACAGAATAAAATTTCCATAGAATTGAAATAAAACACATCAAAAGCCTACATACATTCTGCTTTAATAAGCTAGTGTGTGTTGTATTGTACCGCATAAATTAAAACAATGGTTTTGATTACAGATAGGTCAATGATTGTTGTTCGAACTGACCTCAAACCATTAACGTGTTCTAAAGAAGATAATAGCGCTCGTTATTTACAAGTTATTTCTTTTTAAAACGTCTATAAGTAAAATATTGCTTTGATAATTCGAAAATAATACTTGCAATATTACAGCCACATTGTTACATTTTATTTTATTCTACTTAGCACTGATAGTCTATTGAATAAGATTTTCGACCATACGCTCCGATGTGATGACGATTGTGATTCAAAATATGACACGCGCAATATGATTTTTTGGGGGTTATGTCTGTATTATAAATTAATTATCACGGGCTTTATCGGTGAAGGAAAACATCGTGAGGAAACCTGCATACCTGAGAGTTCTCCGTGATGTTCTCGAAGGCATGTGAAATCCGCTGGTGGCTGGTAATGTTGAGGATGTCATACTACTTTCTCCTCCGAATGAACTGAATCTTCTCATGTATCAACTTGAAATCATTTCTTTCTGATATTATAGTTTTGAAAACCTAATTTTTGAAAATAAGACTTGTATTAGAAATTTGAATTACATATCAAAGGTTCTTTGACAAATCCCCCAAACTTTTCAGTAAAATTGTCTCTTTTAATCAATTTAAAATTACTTTTCTAAATACTACTCGGCTGAACTATACTGAAACTAATTTTCCCGAGACTTAGTACTGTACCTTCTAACTAGTTACGCCATCCACTTTTTTATTCTGCTTTAAGACCAATAACACTTTTTATTGTAAAAATAGAAGCGCCTTAATAAATATCAAGCAAAATAAATAATAATATAATAAAAAGCACAAAACTCCGTTTCCACATGTAAATATTTGATTCGACCTTACCTTTATTTATCTCACTCGTATCTCTTTAGAATTCTTATTTATATTCAAAAAATCATTATTTCAGATTAAAGTAGCTGCTTACTAAAATAAGACAGATAATATCCACTGTTGTCCCTAAGGAGTTACGCCCGCGACATCATGTAATGAAAAACGTATCGTTTTCTGTACTAACTATTGAATGCCTACGAACCGATGCATTTTCGTATTATTTCGTAATGACCATCCGTTAGTACCAACATACTAACGGCCATAACTGGCTGACCATAAATAAAAAATGATAGTTGAAAATAAAGAAATAGAACCCGACGGAATTTAATGAGAACGGATCGTTGTTATACCAATGAAAATGTGTAGTTTACCGAAAACAGCTGTAAGTTTAAATACCCCATGTATTGATGATAATTATTTGTCTATCACACTCATCAGATAACACAATACTGTGCGAGCTCCACTTTGCTAATAGTTACAACTTATAAGAAGACGTATTGTTTAAAATTCTTCAAAAATATCCAGTAACATTACTGTAAAAATAAAAGGGCCTACTAAATATTGTTGCGTTCCTCCAACTGTCTTGCTGGCGACTTAAACACCCTTATCTCTCTAAAAAACAGGCTGAAAGTATAATAAAAATAAAAGGAGCACATTACAGTGACAACTCAGTCGAGTTCTAAATTTAAAACGTTTTAAATAAAGAAAAACACTTTGAGAGCGTAGGAATTGTTTGCAGCACCACTGCTACATATTTTTTTCTGCAAATCCGCAATTCTTACACTGAGTGAAAGAGTTTATGTCCAAAACTGTTTATAAAATTACTAAGCTTCTCAATATTCAACAAACATACACTTTTAATACATGCGTGTTGGTTAAAAAACATTACATACACAAATTAAATTTCATGTGAGGGTTCCAAGTAAATACTGGTACTACCTGCTGCTAGAACAGGTTATGGCAAAAGAACTATACATTATGAAGGAGCCAAAATGTATAATGCT
>DWKW01000866.1:0-14320 GCA_018250115.1 Doberes anticus
ACATTAACTCGAGTCGAGGCGAATTGTCAACGCGACATGAGGCGAATCGCGAATTTGTGTTTTTTTGGTGGTTACTGCAGCCCTGCAGTAAGTGGTAGGTTTTATCTAATGTTTTTCTTAAAGATCGATTTATCTTTTTCTATATGCACATATTAAAAAACTCTGCGTAGAATTTATTTAGCAAAAAACTGAGTCGTATTTTCACATTCATATACGAGTGAATACCTGATATTGGGTCCACATATTTTTGAATATTGCCACTTGGGACCCGTGCCTCCAAGACGCGATGGGCAATAGGAAGTGTGGAATGAGGATACTCAAGAATATGATGTTATAAATGACTTCATCGAAACGCTTATTCGAGTTTTGCTGTAAATTCGCTAGCCGCTCAACGCCGACTGAAAGGAAACGAGGAACATGAATTGTGGTACAGTGAAATATAACTTGGCACATTTTCTGAAGTATAAATAGAAGTAGCGTTTATAGAAAAATAAAATCTTTGTTATGTTTAATAATTAATATTTCGTGCATGACTGTATGTACACGTATTTCTCCCGTGAAATAGTAGTGATCGCGCTGTTTTGTTGTTATGCGTCAGTTTGAAGGGTGATAGTACGTACTTAGGACGCAACGCATCTACGTACAACTTGGATTAAGACTCGACGCTGTTTGAGATTGAATGTTAAGGCTAGATGTCCTTGAGTTACGAGTTAATATTTAACCATCTAGTCGCCTACATGCTCGTATACTGGTTTTACTTTAAAAAATCCAAAATTTTTAATTATAATTTTACACAAATTAACGATTTAGATGAATATTACTTGCAACTATCTCGTACTTGCCTTTGATCACTATTATACATTCCAGGCTCCATACTATATAAGCCCACAATGTTGCTTTTGAAATCCAATTGAAAGTTGTTCGTTTTGTTGTTTGAGCTTCTGAAATATTACGAAAACAAAACATGGATCAGATTTTGTTCCTTTGTAAGATATATAATACAACTTGTATTTTAGGTATACTTACCTTAGATGAACTTAACATAATTTCATCAGGATATTTAGTTTTTTGGTATTAAATTTAATAGTTAATATGATAAAAAATAATTAATAGTTTTTAATGCTTAATTATTTATTTCAAAAGCGCAACAAACAAGCATACAGGCCAGGTCATCTTATACCAAGTGGTTGCTGCAGCTGCATCCCAGCACAAATAGAACCGAAATCCTATCTGAAGTTATACGTGGACGCCTCGCTATTCCCAAGGACTAAGATGGAACACGCCCATCAAGCCAAATCACAGCAGTGCTTGCTCTGCTGCTTTACAGCAGAAATAGGCAGTTAGTGATGGTAACGCAGATGAGCGTTCGACATAAGGTACTACGACCATTTGTAAAATTATTATTGTAAAATTAAAATTAATTCTTATGTAAAATGTAAACGTAATGAGCTCCTGTAAAACAGTGTGAATATATGAAATAGATATAATTACTAATTGTGATCTACCATTAGGTACTCTCATAATGGGCATGATCCCCATAAATTGAAACATCACTAACAAGCTCTTTGTTGTTATGTAGAAGCTGTCGTGTTTATCCAAGAGAGCTCCGTCTTTATCTGTTATTTCAGGACCGAACAAATTTTGAGGATTGTGATCTGAAAATAAATCAGTAGTGGAGGATCAGATTATAACCCGGAAACCAAGTCTGTCTGTCCAAGGCTGCACATTGGAGAGTGAAGCAAAAGTACTAGCAATATTATGTTCCGGTCGAAAAATATGGTTCGTAGAATCCACTAAGTCGTAAGGCGTTTGAACTTAACTAAGTTAACTAAGTAACTACTTATTTGTACGTCCTCAGACAGGACTTCAGTTTGTTTGTGGTTACTATTCTTAGACTACTATTCTACTTACAACAAACACGAAACAAACCTGACGCCAGTCGGAAGACAGATTTAATAATTTTTTAAAGGAATTTTAAATGTCATGTATTATATCATGCATACGTACATAATAAAATTTCGGGGCACCGCCGTTTTAATACTGTCTATCCGATTTCAGCTATTTTCAATCAGAGCCTATATTATACAAATTTTATTCCATCTGTATCTTCTATCTATCTATCCTATACTAAACTTGTAACGGGGCCGTGGCTATACATTGAAGATATTTTTGACAATCTAATTGATATCAGCTATGCAAAGATCTCTGAACAGAAAACATTTTTTTAAATATTTATCCGTAAGTTTGTTCATCAACAGAAAGTTAGACTTACATACTGCGATAAGTTTGAATAAGATTGGTAATGTATATGTACGTATAACCTGTGATATAACTTGACCTCTCTTCAATATGTTACGTGATGTACCTACGTAGGACTTTAATTAAAATGGTATTCTGTTCTTATACTGATATATGGTGACAACGTTGCAACCGGGAGTCTGATAATGACCATTATTATTCTTTTATTTTAAACGCTCTATAATATTAAGCACGAAAATCTTCTTTCTTTTCTTTCAAAAGTTCTACAGTCTGTATAAGTCCTGTACGAATGGTTTCATTGAAATCCATCTTGAAGTCAAGAAGATCCTTACCAATTTACAGTAGGTATAAAAAAAAAATCATTTAACGATGATCTCTTCGCGGAACTGTAAAAACTGTTATTTTAAATTGCTGTGACATTACTAGTGCATAAAAGGAAAATCCGTTTAAACTCATGAAGAAGAAGAAAAGAACAAACAACGTTCTGACTCTTTGTGATGTATTCAGAAACGATGACGACCAAGAAAAGCGCACATGAGCAAAAAGACAAATGGCTGAAGAACACTCAAATGGAATTTACAGCTAAGCGAACAAAAATTTTATTCTCTTTATTGTTTTACTTATTTTGTGTCTATGAAAATTATGTTACGTGAACTAGTTTTGTTGGTTGCCAGGATTAATATTAACCTTATATTTTAAAATTAAACCCATAACCATGGCGTATCAAATCAAACGCGGCAGACACTTAATATTTCAAAATCCATATACAAGGAGCGATACGCTAGAGTAAAAAAAACTGTAAACTGTGGACTGTAAAATATAAACATGGCACGTAATTCATTTTCAAGAAACGTATTTTCGGAATCAGCCGTGATACGGATGACGACTACAATTTTTTTTTAATAGTAATTCAACTATGAGTGGGGCCGTCCTGAACAGTTATTATTCCATACTGAAATCTTCCAAAAAGTCGTAATTTTTATTATATTTTACTGGAATTATAAACGAACATGCAGGCCACCTGATGTTAAGTGGTCACTGCATTCACAGAAAAAAAAAATTGTCACAACTTAAATACATACACTTCCTTAATATTTGAACATACAAGGGTTGCCTCCTGTCCAACGCATTCTGCCTACTCACAACCTTAAACCCGAAGCACCACAGTGCTAACTCTGTTGCTTTACCGCAGAAATAGGTAGGTACAGCGGAGGTGCTGCCACAGACGAGCCTTCGAGACACTACTACCTTCTTCTTCTAACTTCTTCTTTACATACTTCATTTACATTAAAAGCATCAGTCTTATGTACCTCTCAGTATGTTTTCTTCTTTAATGTTGAACAGGTCGCGTTTATTTATTCCTGCATTTTGATTCGGATTATAAACCCGGAACCAATTGTTATTTCGTTCCATGGTCGAAGTATTGTTTTTAGATTCGAATTCACTTTGCAAGTTGGAAGAAAGGCTTTAGACAGCGTTCGTTGAGTGAACAGCGCAGTTCTGATCCTCGAGTAACAAAATACGACATAATCAATCATAAACCACCCGCCTCAGCTTACTTCGTTATGCGCGTTTGTCAATCGACGGGAATGGAGTCGATGAAAATAACAAAATAAAAAAAAAACAAAAATGTTTTATTGATTAAAACACGGTTACATAATAAGTCGCAAGGGCCCTGTATTAGGTTCCTGTGTTACAGGTACCCCGCAATCAACATGTTGATCGACTCACGTTAAAATACTATGATTATTTATTCGTAAGTTTTTACAGCCAAGCTTTTTCCCATATCATAAAGTTTTACTGTTTTATTTCTATAATAGGTAAATTTTCCATAATTTTGCTTAAAGATAGATTTTCTTTCAATGCAATGTTCGTCTGTAATATACTTGTACGCATTGTTTTTATTAATGTCTCATCATCTAGTGACAGAAGTACACATTACTCTCAACATCTGTATTTTATCCATCGAAGAAGTATGAAAGCAGTGGAGAAGTAAATAAAATAAGCAAGCTTAAGGGAGAAGTAAGTAGTTACAAATCATTACAATCGCATAAGCAAAAGCTAAATCCTTTTACGAACCTTTTAGGCAACAATATAACTTTATAGATGCAAGTTTTATGAATTTGTGTCAAATTAATCCTATGGTACATTAATCCTCGTCTTCATCTGCTATGAAGAGGATTCCAGATCCTTTACCTTTCAACGTTTTTTGCTTCTGGTATAAGTATCAGGAACTTGTTACTGCCCTGACTCCTTTTACACTTTCTCAATATCTATGAAATGAATTTACTGAATGTGTGTATTCAAAAATAGACCAAAAAATTTACACCTTTCCCGGATCTTACATTTCTATTCTTTCTTCCACCCATAGGTCGCCTGGAGATCGCTTTTTAGAGATAAGAGCGTCTTTTGTAAATGTTTCCTCTATCTTGGTCTGCAATCTTCCATGTTTTTGTAAAATTCTGGTACGATTTAGATTTAATCCGTGTGAAAGGCAAGGTCTGAGAAAATCCTGTAACTATGTATTGCATATTTATAATACATATATTGAACCTATCTATTTAAGTACATATATCAGCTGCTATTTGTTGTTTTTTATGCAAGGTACAGAGTTTAGTACTATTAGGTATAGTGCTGTCTTTGTACGTAATAGCGGCTCCATGGATGCCCGTGTCCGCGGTCACCTTCCGAGGTGCCGCGTACCGATGCCGTCGCAGCGTCGCCCTGCGCCCATTAATTCATATTTCACACTAATGGCGACTTTCACGAACACTTAACGACCCGCTAAGTGAGACGTTAACGTCACCCTTGTACCTGAGCTTAAAATATTAATAAGCAAGTTCAATTAGGCGTTGCAGACATGTTAGCCGTAACCTGAGTCCACTAGTTAAATATATTCTTATTTTCTATCGATTGAATGTAGGAAAAATGTATCTTGTATCTTTTACATAAAAATTCTCAGTCTCGTCCATCCAAAATCAGACCTTTCAGATTGAAGTCATGTTGTTATAATTACTATTTATTAAATCTCCTTTCTTCAGGTTAACCGTGTGCTTATTTAATATTAAAACCTGTTAGAGAATGGTTCTTAATTTAGTGTAACATTTGGCATAGTCTTTCGCCAGTGGCTTACACAACTTGCAGTCTTCGGTAGCCCTCATGTAATTTATGGTTTAACAAACGTTATTCTCATTAAGAATTACAAAATTCGCTTACATGAGAACATACAATATTCAATTCTTATATTAATACAATATAAACATACAACGATATAGTTGTTGAGTCCACAATTTTCGACAAATTAAGTCAACGTAATCGATTTAAGACAATTTACAAAACAAAAGAAAGTAAGTCCGCGGACTGCGCTGTCTTCGAGTTTTAAACCAACGACGATTGAAAAAAGGTTTACTTTTCCTGTAAATCATTCATATATATTTTAAAATATGTACATTGATCTTGGTTAGATATGACGATAGCCTGGATCCTTGCAGGACGTACTTCAATGCCCCTCATGATCATGTACACGGCAGGCCCCAATGATACACGGCAGCATTAACCGGTTGATCCCCGAGTAAAGACTTCTGTGGGAGTCGTCTGTTCTCATTATGATATAGTTGGGTGACAAGAGACGCTTGATATCACTAACTCGTATATGATCCATTAAATGTGATGTGAGCCACCGCTGTACCAACGCACTGAATATTCATAACCAAGTTTAGACAGTTATATTCTGTCTAGTTTTCAGTGGACGCGCGAATGAATTTCAGTGGTGTTCACTGTCTGTTTTTATTTCCATTTCGTTTCCCCTTCGAACCCGGAAAAGGCTTAAAAACTTGCCTGGCGATAGTTTCCCTGAAACATGATATTCGGTAGATTTGACTTTTTTCCATACAGCTAAGTTCTAGGGTTCTCGGTGGTAACCACTTCGTGTTGCAGCGTGGGTGCCGCTCAATGTCTTACGGAGGTTTATAAAGTTAACGGTACCACCAATAGCAATGTAGATAGTGTTCAGAATAAGTCAATGGGAAAGCCAACTTGCAACCCTATACCAATTTGCATACTCCATGGGTTAGGTTAAGAGATCTATTCATAATCTTATTTATAATCTGTAAATACCTTATCTTGCAAATAAATAAATTAAATAAATAAATAAACAACGTTTCACACTCATAGCCCCCCAGTAGGTAGTAACCTGTGTCGTGGGTACCATGGACACACACAGAAACAAGCACACAAACACCCAGACTAGGTACACAAATCTAAATTCATCATTCAAATTTCTGCCCCACTGGGAATCGAACCCAGGACCCTCCGGACGGCAGACCGCATGTTGACCACGGCGCCATACGGGTCGCCAAGTTCAACTGAAATTGAAGTAGTGATAAGGATATGAAACAGTCATCAGAATGTGTTAATATTTAGGAGTAAATTGCTGTTAAGTTTTGTCTTACAAAAGCTAATGGAGCAATAAGCAACCAACGGTTTAATAGCTAACAGAATGTGTGTGGAATAGGATATGTGGCATCGCATAAGGCTCACCTGATACATACAAGTACTATTCACTAATCTTACAAAGCAGAACAGACCCCCATTTTAATTCGGCTGGACTCTGGTTAGGTTTACTTCATCCATCGTAAGCACCGATAAATCACTTTTAACTTCAATTATCCTTATTTCACACCTCGGTAGGTACAAACTAACGCAAACCCGTGTTAAAACATGACACAAATAAAGGATATTTAAATCACGTATATAAATCGTGCCCACGTTTATCAGGATGAATAATATATCTTTATCACAATAATCCTTGGTGACAATAAATAAATATTATCCATAGCGCGCCACAGGCGTGAGCATTTGCATAATCATGAAACAAAGCCTACGGTTTAATCAAAACGCAATCAAACCAGACAATAACAACAGGTTAATATTAATTAAGCGTTTCAGAGTAACGTATAATAGATACGTAATAATGCGCTACTACGGTATAGATTTAATAGCATAATGTCTAAGCGCATATTTATCCAAAGTTCAACAAAAATAGTACATAATATGACATTAAAATTAAAATACATTTCGTTTAAAAGGTTTTTTTAGTATCTGTAGTAAACTTCACACATTATACCTTTGTGCCGTCCCAATGCTTCTTTGTATTATTTTTTTCTGATTTGTTTTGTGTACATGAACTTTAAATAAATAAAATATACTTTGAACTGTTTTTTTTATATTAAATGTAAATAATTGATTTGCTACAATTTGGTACAATGTGACATGATGCGGCATGCAAATTTTAAATTCATGTTTTGTAATTAATAATACGTAACAATAACATCATTAATATAAGTGGATACCAGATCAATGTTAAGTTAAAACGAGTCGGTAATTTCTACATGGGAACGGGGAATTAATCCAACCATACGTTATCGTTTGCGATATTCTAACATCTCATGGTCATGACGATCCATATGGCGCCGTGGTCTGCTGTTCGGAGGGTCCTGGATTCAATTCCCAGCGTGGCGGAAATTTGAATAATGAATTTAGAGTTCTGTAGATGTATGTCTGGGTGTTTGTGTGCTTGTTTATGTGTGTGTCCATAGCACCTACGGCACAGGTAAAATCCTACTGTGGGGCTATGCGTGTGAAACGTTATTTAGTTTTATTTTTTTATGAGTGCTCTAATTTTTTACTATCACTGGTTTAACATATATTCTGTGAAAAAAATATTAAATATTGAAGAAACGACAAAAACTTTATGATCTTTGAAAAACTTGAACTTTCTGACGTTAGATATGTTTCGAGTCCTTTGACAGTGAAACGAGTTCGACATTTCCTTACTTTATGAGCGTATTCTGCTACTACTTATTCTTATATACGTTCTTCACAGACGTCGCAACATAGCAGCATTTGTACAAGTCAACGTTGGAAAATAATTTTCATATTTTTCACGTATTTTCTCGAGGCGAATTAGTTTCGTTTAAGTAGTAAAATAAGTATAAATATTTTTTTATTATTTCAAAAATTTTATGATAGTGGCAAATGAGCATGCAAGCACCCGGACGTTAAATGGTCTACAGCCCATGGATATCCAGATACAACCTCAAATAGCACCGAAGCACTATCTGAGCTTGTACGCGGATACGTTGCTACTCCGAGGACTAAGTTGGAATGCTTCGGATCTAGCATTCTGTTTAACTACACCCTTCAAACCAAAACGCAGAAGCGCTCAAAAAGGTACTGTTTTTTTTAAAAAATTGAATCGGAATAGCAAACGAGTATGCAGGCCCCTGATGTTCAGTGGTCACTGCAGCCCATGGACATCCACATCAAACCTCAACTAACGGAACCCCTATACTAAGTTGTACTCTAGCGGACTAAGGTGGAATGCCTCCTGTCCAGTGTCTTCTGCCTGACCACACCGTTCAAACCGAAACACAGCAGTTCTCACACTGCTGCTTTACGGCAGAGAAAATACTCTACCACCGTCCATTCTCTAACCACATTAAAATTTTACTATACCTTTTGTACAGTGTATGATGCGTCAACGCGAATAATTTAAGTGTGTACGTGTATTTTACAAAATATTATTTGTTGTAAGTTGTTGATTTCTAATCATACTGAAGTAACCGTTATTATAGCTACAACCACGAAAAAATGAACATTGCCCATCCACGCTTTTCCTAAGGGAAAACTTTCTTTAAGAGAAACACAACCTTCTTTGCATATTAATATTCATGCTTTGAAAATATTCGAAAATGTATTCCTATTTATTATAATGGAGTGAAATAGTTGCAGCAATGTTATCATTCCAAAAGAAAATTTGCCAGACATAGACGACCATGTCTACGCAATTGTAAATTTCAGTTCGATCCTACGAGCTCTGCATTAGCCTACAATCGGCAACGAAAGTACTTAATATATCGTTTTCCTGTATCGACCTATCTGATTTATACAATAAGCATTTTGTCCCCAAGATTGGTGAACAGTAGTTGTAAGCGAGCGAAAGGAAATATTTCACGTAACAACAGTACGAAAACGAAAGGAAAAACTCATATTCGAGGCCCGGTTACATAGCGTAGCGTAGATTAATAATCACTAAGAATAATAAGGATTTGCTGTTTCCCCAAAAAAAATTAAATAACTTACCTGTTTAACAAGCCTGTAGGTACTTCATGTAGCTCACTAGTCTAGACTAGTACTAGTGCTAGTAAATGTTGAAATCATCTAAAATTAAATGTTACATTAAATCTAAAACATGATAATCATTACGAAACAATGTAAAACTGTTTCGTTAACAGTTATTTATCTCCGTAAAATACTTTAACGTAACTTATTGAAATGTATTGATTGATAGTTTCGAACTTCGTTATTCTAATTTACGAAATATTTCTAGTTCTACGTCATTCGACCGAGACGAAGCACTCGTTGCGTAGACACAAAATGTGACTTCAAAGTTTCAAATTAGAGCGAAAGTTGGAGATTTGACGTGATGATTTCGGTGGCTAAACTCTTGTTTTCATAATCGCAACACATAAAGCAGAATGAGAACACGCAATGCTTTTCATAAAAGAAAATTGAAAACGGTAGGTTGGCGCCAGGTCTAATTTTATAGCTACGCACTCTAGTGTGAAAACTCGCAAAACTGTTTTTCGTAATTTTAGCGTAAATTGCATTTGATTAAAAATACTCGTTTCTGTGGTGTTTCTCGTCATAGTGTGGTGTGGTTGAACAATTAGTCAGCGTCAATAATAGATAAAACAGTTTTTTGATCCAGCCAAACAATAATAATAATAATAATAATAATAATCTTTATTTGCTAATAATGGAGAAGGTACTTTTATATTTCTTAGGAACTAAGTTTTACTTATGTCAATATCGTAATATAGCTCAATGAACACAACCCAAATCCGAACAATTGGGGAGTTACTGAGAAAGTTCGAAAACTATCTGGAACAAGCCAAACTTATCCATTAGCGGTTCAGTAGTTCAGTTTAATCGATCCGCGTACTGTCTTACTCTGGTGCATTTCATTATCTTTATCTAAATGAGAGGCGAAAATGTTCATATTTTGTTCCTGTTCTGTATGTTAAAGATGCATGGTCATAGTTGAAGTAATTACAGGTTCACAGATCATCAAGTGTCTTCTCAGAGATTACCATGCTGACTAATTACGGATGTGCCTTCATATCTTTAAGAACATCTTTCGAAAACTTTCAGGCATGTAGTGACCACTTAACATCAGGTGGCCCGTATGCCTGTTTGTATCATCATGTTTCCTCACGATGTTTTTATTTGCGAAAAAGCAAGTTATAACTAGTTATATGCTAGATTCCGAACTCGAACCCACCAGAACGTGAGGCCGATTGCACTGCACCACTGGATTAGAGTCAAGGATATTAACGTCTAATTTCAAATACAACTGAAGCGGACTTTGAACAGGTTATAAGAATATGCGTTTCTACTTATGAGGACTGAATTGGAACCTTCTCATCTCTTAAAAAAGATCCGTTCCCAGCAGCAAACAATAATGGGTTGATGATAATGATGACGCTGCAGTAAAAAGTACTAATTCTTTTATTTTATTCTAAAAGCCATCTGATATTAAGTCGTCATTGCAGTCTATGAATATTCACATCGAATCTCAAATTGGGACGTCCTCTCTGAGATTCTTCATACATGTCCTGTCCAGAGAAATCTGTCTACATATAACCTTAAAAACGGAACACAAAAGTGTAAGCGCTACTACTTTACAGAAGAATTAAGTGCAGTGGCGGTAGCTGTGTATAAATTAGAAGAACACTCTGGGATAACTGGTAATGATTGCAAGATACAAATGATATTATTTTGCGGTGCACAGACTTAAGTGGCGCTCTTTAACTATATTGTTATTACGGCCATAACCGTGAAAAAGGATGAAGTTTTACTATAAACCCGGACATTTATTTCCGGATAAATACAGAAAAACTTTAGAAGCACATATTTAGAGTAGACAAATGGTATCCATTTGCAATACAAAATCAAGTGTTCTAATACACCTTTTCTAAACTACACTTTCATGAAAATGGGCAAGAGGCCTATGTATCTGTTATATCACAGAAACTATAATATATCATCAGTTATTCGTTACACGACTGTATTCATAGATATAGAAACATAAGAACTTTATAAATTGCAGTTATACAAAAGGAAATGTAAGTAATTTTATTCGACAAATGAAGGTATTTTTCTTCCTGGAAAATTTGCGTACATTCTACTACCGCTTCATGTTTGCTGAAGCAAACTAAGAAAGCAAGAGAAATAATATTTAGTTTTCACGTGTTTAGCTCTGAACGATGAAGAAGTAGACGAAGAAATGATATTGAAAATTGACGAACGCCTGAAATTAAAAATTGTGTTACCTTTGGTTCACTTCACTTGTAATTTAAAACATCACAATGATGTGTAAGAAACATATTTCACTCATAGCAATTTTCACTTATTATTCATTTGACTTTTTATCACTAGCTTTATGTCTTCAATGTCATTTGCGTGGTTTTGTTAAGCTGCTTTAATGAAATATTTTTTAATTACTAGGATTAGGGTCAGGGTTAACTTCAATTGTTAAATTTATTGTAGTTTCAATGATTCAGTTTTTCAATTAAATTAAATTGTAAATATAATTAAATTGTTTGTTAAGTAAAGCATAATTAGAATTAAACAACTCGAAAGAGGTTATAAGTCGGCAACAAAAACTTTGCTCTCATAAAAACTTTACTAAAATCAGCGCGAGTTAAGAAGATTAAAGCTTTAGCAAGGGTAAGCGTAAGCGCGTTTCAAAAATTCGCGTTCTATATAAATCTCTTAAAACGCTCGGGGCAGAAGTCAAAGACGTAACGATTTAGGGATCCAAGAACGATTATACATATAATATTGACCCGAAAAAAACAATTTCAACAGATTTCAACAGAACAGAAAAATAGTCTACAAATATTGGTTTAAATGTAGAATAGTTAGCGTCCAGTATAACCATAAGACAGTCGCGTAAAAGGGCCGAAAGTTATTGAAATCGTCTCACTATAAATCGATAACTTATCAAGGCACTAAGCCAGTGCCTTCCATGAACTTCCATCCCACGAATTATTCAACTCGATGCATACATCATTTTTTTATTGGTTTTTTGTTTACTAATTCTTTTTTTTTTCTTCTTTTCATTTAATTTTTTATTTTACAGACTTCAACGTTTACAATAATGGAATGTCATATTTTAATTTTATTAGTAGTACTTAAGGTAAAACAAAATTAAATTACTCTTTAAAGTTATAGTATACTTGATGAAAGTCATAAGCATAATCGGCTTTTAGTTTTCGGTGTTGCTGACAGAGAGCAAAAACCTACAGAAAAAAGCTTTCGACATTATTTCAGTGACATTAGCTCACTAAAAGAATGAATCATACTATAGTAGGGCTTAAGTGACATAGTCAGCACATAACATAGTTAATCTTTTACTTCACTATTACAAGATTTAAGATACAAGATTATTAACTCGGTTTTTATCATCAAAAAAAAATATGGACGTATGAGCATACCCCACTCTATGTTAAGTAGTCACTGCAGCCCATGGACATCCACATCAATCCTCAACCAAAACGTTCTATCTGAGGTTATTTGTGGATGCATTGCTACTCCTGAGGACTAAGTTGCAATAACAGTAAAGGTACAAGGGTACCTTACTACAATATTACAACTAAATTATTATTAAATTGTATTTTACTTAAAACAATTGAATAGTGAGTCAATTTACCTACCTAATAAGTCTTTACAGGTTAACGTAACCGCTGCATATCATGAGGACATTCGACTTCGTTCGCATGGATTTAAAATATTACAAGATTTTCAAATCTTTAATTAAGTTCTTTTTTTTATTCCACGCGACCTCTCTGTTGTTCTCCGAAATAAGTGTCGTATGAGTGGCTGTTTTCCAAATGTTTTATCAGTTGCGCATATTTTATTATATCGCATTTATAATGTCCATTAATTTATAAATACTGATTTATTTTACCTTTTACAATTTATTTAACCAAAAATTAATGGCATAGTTGTTACCAAAAATCTCTCTACATTATCGGGTATCACAAATTCATTTCAGACCCATTATATTACTGACATGACTAATTAGCCATTCCATTCAAATTCGGTGAACTGCACGGAATAATGTAATCCTAACAGAATAATGGAGTCGCAACGGAATATGATCAAAGGCCGAGGTATCGTCAAAACAACAGATAATAAATAAATTGTAATTATGTTTACGAGCAATAAGAGACGTGAATTTTCATTATACGTAAACACTGAAGACTTCCTTGGAAGATATCGAACAAACGAATACGAGCGGTACAATAAATTAATTTGCATATCAAACAAAAACTTTTACGATTTCAGACTGATATAAGTAGGCATCTGTTTAATTTAATTTATTTTGGCGGTATAGACGGTAATTTATTAAATAAAAAAAATTACAAATTCCATAATGCTAAAGATCGAAAATGTTTAATATTCGTAGTCAGTATTACGGACTGATTCTGTAAAGACGTATTTTTTAAAATCATAAATGTGATTGAATATGTTAAAATTACTTTACTTAGCATAGAATAAAACAGTGTATAAGGGAATAGTCATCATCAACCAATTATTGTCCCACAACTGGGCATCGGTTTCCTCTCAGAAAAGAGTTTTTAGAGACTTTAGTCCATAATGCTGGTCAAGTGCAGACTTCATAAGCCTTTAAGAACATTATGGCGATATCTCTAGCATGGAGGTTTTCTAACTACATATGTTTCTCTTCACCGTTGAAGCGAGTGACAATTAATTTCTAATACGCACATAATTTAGACATAATTATCATGATAATTTTAAAAAATTTGAGTACGAGCCCTGATATGAACCTTGACCCTCCAGCCCACCACATAAGCGAATAGTAAATCGTGTTAATAAAGAATGAAATTATAAATGGCAGTTAATCCCGGGTTACCTCGCTTGCACCATATATTCGCAACATTGTTTCGCTGCGTACAGTGTGATGAAAATA